>RDRW01000748.1:0-59118 GCA_007896445.1 Puccinia hordei | reverse complement strand
AGTGGTAGCCTAGCGGCGGGTAACATGGGTTAGCGTTGGGGGAGAGAGTTTAGGATAACGATCGGGAATGGGAGACGCACTGACTGATCGAAAGACGAGTTCCATCAATGGGTGTGGGTGACATCCTTGACTTGATCCTTGGTCCATCGCCGGTTCAGATGAGAGGATGAGCCGAGACTGTCGAGGGAGCCTCGGTGGGGCGGTGGCATGTGACCGAAGAGGACCGAACTCAGGGAAAAAGCTGTCAGACACAGCCGTGAAGTAGATCGACGGGACTCGGATCGAAGTATCGAAGGACTGGCTAGCTGCTTCCACATGGCTGTCATCCTTGTCTTCTCCTTCGTCTTGAGTCGATTTTGAGCAATACAAAGTGGATGATGTGGTAGAGCGTGGTTGATTGAGATCTAGGAGTGAAAGGGGTTTTTTAGTTGCGGAGTTTGTCTTGTGTGTATGTACGCCGGCTGTAGATGATACTCGATCACTCGGATTTAAATATCCACCAATCACAGGCGCAACAACTTCGCTTATCAATCAGATAAATACGTCAAATGTGTAATATTCTATCAAGAATAATCAAGCTACTTACATATTTATATGGAAATTCTAATTAGTGTTTGTGGGTCAAAGTTTATTTCAGAAACTTACAAAATCTTAACCAGGAAAGTCATTCACACCACCAGTATATTTGCCTAGGTGTAGGTCATCTCAGCTAAACTTGGATGCTGCACCCAACTAATTAATAGGTTGGAGATCTCAGCCAACAAAATGTAATAATTATTATAAGCACCATTGGGGTTATACATCATGAATATGACTGCTTCCATTGAGTTTTTTTGCCTTCAAGCTAAAGTTGAGTTGAAGACAAATAGGGGTCTTGAAGGCAACTTGAAGATCATTTTAATGTCTGACTCAAATTTCCTCTCTTACATTCCCAGATGCCCATAGAAGAAAAATGGCTCATGACTATCATACTCATCTTGAATGGGCAAAGCCCTCTACCCCTAATAACTGAGGATCAAGCCCTCCACACCAACTGATCCCCACAGCTTTTTGAGCATCCTGTTTCACTGATGTCTAACAGTTAGCTTTTCTATCAGGCACTTCTCAAGCTACCTTCCTAAAAAATAAGACTGCTACTGAATTGAAAACACACAATTCCAAGTTGCTGTTATACACAATGTAAAGTTGGCACAGTGATTTGGTAGTGCATTTCATCAGTTGAGATCCTTGTTTAGCTAAAAGAATTACAGTCCTTGCCATCAAAAAGCATGACACTCCAGAGGTGCAGAATCTTACCCTGAGATATAAGATGAAATAAAAGCTTCCCCCAAAGGGAACATATATATTTCAAGATCTGAAGTATGAGTATGTGAGAGCTGTATATCTAGTATGTAATGATATATAATATCATAACCCTGTAGTAACACCCCACCCCTCTGAAACCCCATAAATATTAAAATAAGTGTTGAATTCTTAGTGCTGTGACATTCCTTGTGACACATCCTATCTCACTTCCTTTTTTTCCTCTCAACTCATTCTGATTATTGTCTCAAACTCTCACTCAATCCCAACTTCCTCCTCATCTTCTCATCTATAATTCCCTCACTGTATTCCTTCACTCTCATCCATAATCCCATCATTCCTCATCCACAATCAACTATCCTAACCTACATCAACTCTCTACAATACTCCAGATAGATTGACTACCCTCACCTATTTCTTCCTTTCTACTCTTCCCATATCTCTACTCTTTCCAGACCACTTCTCCTAACTCCAACCCTTTGACAACTACTTCACAGCCTCATTCTCAACTTGGTGAGAAAATCACAAATCTTATACACTCTCAATCATACACTCATGACTTACACTTCTTTATTTTCTAACAGTTTCCTGTGCCCTATTCTAAAATACTCATCATAGCGGTGGTCAATTTTACTTACTCCTACACACTTGTGGTAAATAATTTAACTTTGTTCCTTTCTTCTCTTCTCAATCTTCTGCTATATTCATGTGTTACATCCTCTGATCTTATTATACTGTTAGTCTGGTCTTTGTTTAACAGTAATCAACAATAATTAATCAATAAGTAGAGAAACAATAAAAATGAGAACCACAAAACAAACTCAAAAAGGAATAATGAGACTTTATGTGAATTATGAAACTGAAACATAGAAAAAGGAAACAATAAGAGATGTGATAAAGAAACAGAAAGTAGACAATGAATATTGCTGGAATTCAAGGAGTAGGTAATAATCCTGGAAGAAAGACCTGAGAGACAATGGATACAAAATAAATAAATCATGGATGGCTAGCCGCTACAAACCAATCCCACTTGAAATATCTTATTCTAAAGAATCCAAAGAGAGACAGAAAGCTGTGGGGGATTCTAATTTCTTGCAGCCATTGCATAAATTCCACCCAATAATCTCAAAGTGTAGGACAAGGACCTCAGTACTATACTGGAAAAAACTTCAGAGAGTTTCCACCAAACCAGTGAAAATATATTTGCAAGTTACTTGATGGTTGGAGTCAAGGATAATCTTCTCCAAATACAACTACTTCTTGAACGTGTGAAGCTGATGGTTGATATTTCTGTGTTACTTTTGAGTACCAGTACAGTATTTTGAAATGTGAACACGTGCATTATTGTCAAACAGAACTGGCTGTGCCAGCTCTGAAGAACTCATATGCTTGGCTCAAAGCCAAAAAAAAATAGAAGTCAGCTCCCCAAATCTCAAGCACTTCTTCAGCCATAAAACAATTCAGCTCAGTCAGCTGTCCCCAAACTAATCAGCCCAGTCAGCTCCTGCTGGCCGACTCAGAACAATCAGCTCAGTCAGCCCCTCCCTACCTAGAAGCTCAGATAATTCAGCCCACCCAAGCAACTCAGCTCCTTCAGCTCCTCCCACAGAATTGAGCTATTTGGGGGAGCTGAGTGAGCTGATATGAAGGGGGGAGCTGAATGATTTGAGGTGCTAGTGGGACTTGACTGGGCTGATTGAGTGGGGAATAATGAACCTATATTTGATTTATTGAAAGCTTAAGACCAAAAAATAGAAGAAAAAATTTATGTGAGAAAACAGTCTGAACAAAGAATAGGAAAATATATTGAGAATAAAACAAATCTGAGACAGATGATGTATCTGTGAAAAAACAACTGATAGGAGAGAAGAGACAGAGAGCCTAGTGATGCAAAGGTTGGAGATGATATAATTCAGTCAATGAGAAAATAAAGATAGATAAAGTAAATAAACAGACCCTAGTGCCATTGGCAATAACAAATGGAGTAAGAATATAAAGAGGTGTTAAAGATCTAGTGACTTGTACTGATATGAAGGATAGAAAGAAGTTAGCATAAGATTAAAGGCAAGAGATTAACAGATAAAATTCCTGGAATGCCAAATTACATTTCTCACCAAGTTGGAAGTTAATAAAGGCGGTCTGAGTTAAAACTTCACTGGAACTTGTTGAGGGAGACTTGAGATGAGGAAGTCTTTAAGTTGTTTGATCTTGATGTCTTTTCAATCTTGATTTCTTTTTGATGAGATGAGATGTTGTGAGTTGTTGGTGAATAGAGAGATTTTGAGGAGATATATTGAGTTAGGTTACAACACTGCCAGAATAATTGCCTAGGATGAAGTCATCCCAGTTAAACTGGGATGCACTCAACCAATTTAAACTTGGTTGAAATAAACTGATGAAATATAAATCCAAGGGACTCCCCTTGGTTTTATATTCCATTGGTTGAGTTTAACCTACTTTAAATTGGTTGTTTGCATCCTAGTTTAACTGGGATGAACTCAACCTAGGCAATTATGCTGGAAGTGTAAATGATGATGCAAGTTGATTGAAATATAATGTGGTGCATATATGGGAGCACGCCCTTGAGCACAAGTTTCATACCAAGTTCCAACAGCAACAGCTGGGTAGCTGAGTGACATGATCAGGCAGGGAGGACTGATTAATATGGGGTGTCTTGGGAGGAGCGTCTGCCTGAGCTGAGTTGGTGAAGAGATGCTGACTGGGCTGAGCTAGTGGATTTGAGCTGTGTGAGCTAAGTTGGTGGGAAGGAGCTGACTGAGTTGAGCTGTTCTTGGGGAGCTGAGTGAGCTGATATGGGGGGTGTCAGCTTTCTGTACTCTAATCCACTTATTGTGGCGTGTACAGTAAGGACTAAAGAAATAACTTACACTTTAATAGTGTAATATAACAAATAACAATAAAAAAAAATACTCAGGTGTTATAAAAACACTAAGTACAGCAATATAACAGGTTATTACCCTGCTACCAGAACTTCTGTTGACGAGTAATAACTCAGAAGGGCTAACCAGACTTTATACACGGTTCTTCCAATCAGATTAAAAGTATTTAATTGATTGGGGGGGGATTTGGTTGAGGAATTTTAAATATAAGATAGTATATAATGAAGGCCAGTCCTCCTTACTTACAGGAGAAGGTGAGCGCCTTTGTAGCTTATAATAAGTTATCTATGTAGTTTAAAATTTATGGGGAGTAATCTTCATTTTAGTGAAGAAAACTCCTTCTTAAATAATAAAATAAATATAATTTCACAAGCTTCTTGGAAGCAGTGATCAGGGCAAGATCACCAGGGGAAACTGAGCACCCTGTTCGTGATCTGATGTGAAAAATGGTGTCATTCCTATGTGGAATGACCCCATAATTATCTCACAATGAATGGCTTAGTGGGAAATAATTATTTCAACATTAAATAATTATTTCACTAAGGGATACTTGTGAATAAATTTTCTAGGGACCAAGGCTTGGAAAAGCGCTTGCCCTGAGTGATCAGTAATGTAAAATCACATGTACTTATGTATTTAATACATACTACATAAGTTATGTAATTAAATACATATGTAATCTTATAGTATATATTACTATGGGTTATGCTGGGATTTTCCAGGATTTTCAAGGCAAAAGCTATACCAATAAATTTTTCTTTATCCATTTATTGCGTGTTTGAAAATTAATTTGCCAAGGATTTTCTTTAATTAAATTTCTTTGGATTTTTGATAAAAAATAGATATAATTTTATATTAAATTTATTATTATATTTTACATGTGGTCATGAGTGTTGCTTGAACACAGACCCTTATGTATCAAACAGATATTTGTAGGCTTTTTTGTAACTGTTAGAATATATACCAACTGTTGAAACAGTTAAGTATAATTTCTGTTATAATCAGAAAATCTAGTAAAATAAATAAAATAAAAATAAAATAAAATAAATAATGATATAATTAAATATTATTAATTATTCAGCTTGCAGTTTCAAGTGTTACATAATGTATGTAATATCTTGGTGGCTGACAGGGGGGGGGGGGAGCTGAATGAGGTGAGTTGTTTTGGGGAGGGGCTGAATGAGTTGATTGAGTGGGGAGGAGCTGATTGAGTTGATTGTGTGGGGAGAAGCTGAGTGAGCTGGTTTGGTGAGTGGTTGGGATGAGCTAATTGAGGTGAGTTATTTGCAACAGTGGGCCGCTACGCTATTTGACCGCTAAGTGTTAGGGTAGCGGGGTTTTTTTTCCCAGAAAATTTGTAGCGTTAGCTGAAATTTCACTCCGCTACACTAACAGTTAGCGTAGCGACAAATTTTTCAAGCCATTTTTTTGTAGCGTTAGCTGGGAAAATTCACTGCTACGCTAGCAAGTAGTGTAATGTTTCTGGCACTAACAGATTTTGAAGTTCTCAGTAGCGTAGCGGCATCATCGCTACGCTACGCTAAATGTTAGCTGTTAGCTGATATTTTTTCCGCTAAATATTAGCTGTTAGCTGATATTTTTCCTGCTAGATGTTAGCTGTTAGCTGAAGTTTCTCCCATTACACTATGTTCAAATAGCGGGTTTTTTTTCCTTGCTAACTGTTAGTTTCACAAGTTAACATGGCTGCTGTATAAAAGCTGTGTTTATGGCTTCAGCAGGTAAAATCCTGCTGCATTAAAGCTCTTAGAAGAGAAATCCATCTTCTTTCTTGTCTTTGAATTCAAACCAGGACCAAAATTTTAGTTCCAGAAAAGAATCTTTTTGGTGGATTACATATTAGTTTATTTTACCAATAGTTGGTGTGAGGTGGTTGGGCAAATAAAAGGATGTGGGAATGGTGACAGTTTTTCCCTTGCACAAAATGTCTTGTTCTGCGGCCTTGATGTTATTAAATTAGTATTTCAATAAATCTGATGATTAAAATGAGGTCTCCAGAACGGTGTTGTCCCAAGATCCATCACTTCAAATCAAAGGCATTTCAATAAAAATAGATTAGACATCAACATAAGGACATGATCCTAAATTTCTAGGCCAAATGAAGTTTATTTTATAGTTAACAGGGGGGGATGGCCAAATGGACAGCTCAGAAATCCACAGTGGATTGTGTTTTTTATGAGCCAAAAGCCAAATGGAAAAAGGATTTGTTTTTGAAAAAAAAAAAAAAAAGACAAAGAAAAAAAAAAAAAAAAAAAAAAAGAGAAAAAAAAAAAAAAGAAAAAAAAAGAAAAAAGAAAAAAAAAAAACTTAAAGATAGAGATTAAAAATAGAGATTAAAAACAGATGAATCAGAAATAAGCTGTTTTGATTGCTGTAATTGCTCAAGTACAGGAGTTAAAGCAGCATTTTGATTGGTTTATTTGTGCAAGTACAGATTTTTGATTGCTTTACTTGTGCAAGTACAGGAACCTAATTGAGCAGAGTGGACCAGATTTGACCCAAGACAGGGGAATTTATCACTCCTGCTATATTAAAAGTGAGTGCAAAATACCTAATTGGTGTCAACCTCATCACAAATCCTACTCACCAATGAGGGTGACACTGATGAGGTATGTTGCAGTTACTTATAGTATAGCGGTGTGGTGTGCTCAATGCGTTCAAGTATCAAAAGTACATAAAGGCATAGTTTTATATCAAGAAGGAGGGATATTACTGGTTTTTTTATGGAAAAATTGGATTCTGCCGGGTATTTAACCCATAGTCACTCTCTGAACAACCACAGGGCCAGCTGCACTTAGACAAAACCCAGTCAGGATAAAATCAGTTTTGTTTAAATTATAAGTACATAGTTAAAGTTTAATGTATAGTCACACGCAGAGTCACATGTATAGTCACACGTAGAGTCACATGTATAGTCACATGATTCATCACATGCTTGTCTAGGACTCACCAGCTAAAATGCCTCATATTTTTACTCACCAGCTAAAATGCCTCATATTTTACTATATAAAGGGGAGGTTGTTCCCCCCAAGAAGAAAAATCATCCCAGTTTGATCCCAGTTTTGGATCCCACTTTCATGCCAGTTTTGGGAGAAGTAATTCTATTCATAGTTGCACAACACCAAAACACACATAGGATCCAATAGTGATCTTAATCAAGTTTGCCGCTGAGCATCCCTTTCATACCTCAGAGAAGAAAAACAGGTAAATAAGTAGTGTTGACCCGTTATTGTGCTCTTAAAGCAAAGTTTTATCATCACATTGCTCTCTTAGCTGAAGGATAAGAAAGAAGGCAATACAGTTTGAATAGTCACATTGATTCAACATCCACCCCAGAACATACATATCTTTGCTCTGCTAAACAAACATCTGATCTAAGTCTGAAAGGGATTGCTACTCATAGTTTTCTCTATCATAAAGTCTTACGCCACAACAATAAATAAATTTTGTTGTAGGAATTCTGTGTAGTATAACAGAGGGGCAGGTCTTTCAAACCACCCGTAACAGTAGTATTACCTAGTTGGAATAGTCTATTGTTATTTCCCCCTCACAGAACTGCCATCCGTCCCAAAGGAGTTCTCACAGCGGGAGTGATAAATTCCCCTGTCTTGGGTCAAATCTGGTCCACTCTGCTCAATTAGGTTCCTGTACTTGCACAATTAAAGCAATCAAAAATCTGTACTTGCACAAGTAAACCAATCAAAATGCTGCTTTAACTCCTGTACTTGAGCAATTACAGCAATCAAAACAGCTTATTTCTGATTCATCTATTTTTAATCTCTATTTTTAATCTCTATCTTTTGGGGTTTTTTTTTTCTTTTCTTTTCTTTTCTTTTCTTTTTTTTTTTTTTTTTTTTTTTTTTTTTTTTTTTTTTTTCTTTGTCTTTTTTTTTTTTTTTCAAAAACAAATCGTTTTTCCATGTGGCTTTTGGCTCATGAAAAACACAATCCACTGTGGCTTTCTGAGCTGTCCATTTGGCCATCCCCCCCTGTTAACTATAAAATAAAATTCATTTGGCCTCAAAATTTAGGATCATGTCCTTATGTTGATGTCTAATCTATTTTTATTGAAATGCCTTTGATGTGAGATGGATCTCAGGACAACACCGTTCTGGGGACCTCATTTTAATCATCAGATTCATTGAAATACTAATTTAATAGCATCAAATCCTCAATAAAAGACATGATTGCTATACTCCTGCAAGTATAGCACTAAACTACCAGTTAGTGTAGTGCTAAGCTAACAGTTAGCTCACCGCAAAAGGGCACTATGAGTTAGCATAGCTGAAAAGAGCGCTACACTAACAGTTAGTGTAGCTGACAAGAGCGCTACGCTAACAGTTAGCGTAGCTGACAAGAGCGCTACGCTAACAGTTAGCGTAGCTGACAAGAGCGCTACGCTAACAGTTAGCGTAGCTGACAAGAGCGCTACGCTAACAGTTAGCGTAGCGTTTGTTCCAGCTAACACCGCTACAAATCAGCTAACAGGTAATTCCTGTAGCATTAACTTTTTTTTTTTGAAGTCGCCAACGCTACGCTACCCGCTATTTTTTTTTGACAAAATTTTTGTAGCGTTAGCTGAAAAAAAAACCGCTAACAGTAACTTTGTGTTAGCGTAGCAACAAAAGCTAACATTACACTACAATACAGCTATTGTTAGCGTAGCGGGCCCACCGTTGCCAAGAGGGTGAACAACTCAACGGGTTGCTAGAGGTAAGGACGTAGGTGTATCCTAAAGAGTTGAGGTGTACTCAAACGACGTAGGCCCAGTAAAGGTAGTTTGAGTTTGGCCCTTGAGGGGAAAGTTTAATGATTCCGGTAGCTTTAATTTCAGCCGGGTTGTTGGTATTGGTTCCAGTAGATTGACCGAGGTGGAGTGGTTCAGATTTGGACATTGCATGATTCAAGATAGAATTGGATCCTTCTTTGCAATGGGTTACCAAGATGTAGAAAAGTTTATTTGGTGCAACTGGTGCTCATAACCTGTTGAGATGAATCACTGGAACAGAACAGTGTGAGATTTTTTGGAAGGATAATTCATTTCAATAAGAAAGAAAGAAAGAGAAAGTGAAAAAGTGAAATACATACCTGGAACAGAACAGTATGAGATATTTTGGAAGGATGAAGAAAAGAATCCTTCCAATGCTGTTTCTGTTCCAGACTATGTAGTGAAATTAAAATACATGACATGTCACAGATTGTGACATGGAAGAGTGAAAAAGAGAAAAGAATAACAAGATGAAAAGACAAAGAAGATGAAGCACCAAGAAAGAGATATGTACATCTCAACAGTGTCAGCCTGCTACTAATTCAGAGACACCCTGACCATAGCAAAATTATAACAATATACAACTTATATTCTTAGTCTCAAAAGAAAGCACACCTTACATCTTTTGTTTCAAAAGAAATTATTAAAACAAAACATATAACACAGAATCTAGATATAACTTCTAAAGTATAAATAAAACTAAGAATATTATTTCAGATTCTGAATCTAAATGTAGATTAACCTAGGGTAGCTCAGCAAAAGTACCCCGTAATTATTACTCCTTCATATCCCTTGTCAGCTTGCTACTAGTTCAGAGACAACCTGACTAGAACAATAAATAAAGTAATAATTAATTAATGAAAAATGCATATGAAAGAGACATTATTACATAAGTAATAATGTAACATAAATTATAATAAACATAAGAAAAAGATAATATCTTAAAAATATAAACATTATTAAGTAGTAATAATGCTATAAACAAATATAATAAATAAATTAATAATAAAATAAATAATAACTCATGAACCTTTGAGATAAGTGAGAAAATTGTTTCTTATCCTGAAAGAGCAAGTAAAATAAACTAGGGTACCTCAGCCAAAGTACCCTAGAAAACTTACTCCTTCTAATAATAAAATTAACTTAAAGAATACTCCCACTAAGCGCTAAAATACTTACTAGGTATAAACATATGTAATATGAGAGTATTCTAATAATTAGAAGTCCTCAAAATAAAGGATAATTACTTAAATAAACTATGTAACTATCCTTTAAACACATAAATAAAATATTAAATAACATTTGACATAAATATCACGCTGTTCTATAGTCTTTGTATTATTATTAACTTATACAAATACATACAGTATAAGTTAAATAATATAATGACACATGAAAAACACGAAACAAGGGATAAAGGAAACATCAGAATACTGCAAACAAGTCTAAAAGAACTTGTACACTTAAAATAAATGACAAGCTTATTTAATCACGGGAAAATAATAAATGTTGACACTTTTCCCATGATTCTTGCTTGTCAAATAATTGAATGAAGAGCTGTAAAAGCGCCCTCCATGCAAGTATGACAAGAACTCTCATGGTACAGAACCTTACATATGAAATAACCAAATTAAACAGAAATAAGATTCTGTACTATAATTTGATTATTTCTTTTTTATGCTATTGATCAAGTGATCAATACATGTTGTACATCAAACTAAGAGCTCTTGAAGCGCCCTCAGATGATGTCTACAGATGATTGACAGACTGTATAAATTATTGACAGCCTGTACATGTAATCATTTGATAAATTACATCATTTATTTCTACTAAGGATAACTCCTTCCTTGTAGTGTTCCCATAGCCAAAATAACACCTGGTGTTTCGCCATCAGGGCTCCAGAAAGGCATTTAAGAGGCCCTTTCTTCCCCCTGTATTTTGATTCCCCAGCTTTATCATATTTACAACCAGCATTCCACCAGTCCAGCATACTAGTGTCCTGCCCAGTAAATCAGTCTTCAAGACTTCAAAGCCTCTTTTCCTCAACCCCAACTCTGTCCAGCCATCAAGCCCACCTTTCCAATCGCTTCCAGCTGTCCAGTTTACCTTAAGAAAGCCTCCCCTCCTCCTCTTAAAGCCTACAGTAAGTCTTGTTTCACTAGGAGTTGTGGCCCTTTCTTAGCCACTATTTTTACTGGGCACTTAAACACCCCTTCTTGCAGGCCCCAGTATAAAAGGTTGCAAAGCTCCTGTGCATTATCACGAACACCTTTGGAGGGCACCCAAAACACCCCTGCTTGCAGGCCCCTCCCAATTAAATTTATAATCTTTTGATATTAATAAAAAGATTAAAAACCTCTAAAATACTTTATTACAGATTATGTTTAGCCTTGCACCTTGTGTAGCTAGAAGGTTATCAGTCCTTGGCATCACAGAGCGTGACATCCCTTCACAAGGCCGTCAATTTTTCATATGACTTAGAAATCTACATAACCTTAAATATATGCTAGTAGACTATGTAATTAAGGTTAATAGAGTTCGGGTATGATGCATAAATAAGGTTTACATCATCATTTCCATATTTACATGTACCTGGCACCTGTAATAAAAGCCACAACCAACGCCGCGGCAATACTTTTCCTACTAAGGCCAAGATAGCCCAATTGGTTGGTTGTAAATAGACTACTGGTCCAAAAGGAAGGAAGACACAAAATTACTCACCTTACTGGGAACATTAAACTACTTTGGGCCATTTGAAACATGTAACTAAGCCCTACCGTAACCAAACCAGTTATACAGGTAACTAGGGCTTAGTAGAAGAACAGACCAGGCAAAACAGAGCTTCTGCTTCGCCCCCAGGAGCCCAGAATGAATATATAAACAGCCCTTCATTCCCACGAAATGATATCCCCATCTTCATTTACATTTACCAGCTTTTACCCACCATATCAACCAGTCTTATAGCCTGTTATATAGTCCAGTTTTTGCTTGTTTTATACTTGAAGTTCATCCAACAACCTTTCACCTTTATCAGCACTCATCACCAACCTGTTACCCAGTTATTTGAGCGCCTCAAGACCAGTCATACTCCTCCTGAAGTTATCTTTCCTGGAAATAAACTAGTGAGTCTTATTTCCTTATATACTTCAGTAGTATACTACTGTCTGGGCATACTCTTTTACCAAAAAGACCAGAACCTTGGAGGGCACAATAAACCAACCCTGTAACTCAGGCCCCTCCCTTAATAAAAACTTTATTGTTTTTATTAAAACCTTTTCTTTTAAATCAACCATTACCCATTTCCCTTTGACACATACCCTTGTGTTACCACTTGTTTTTTACTTGAACCTAGTGTAGCTAGAAAGATTCCAGTCTTTGGCATCACTGAGGCTGACAAACAGTATATAAGATCTCCCACAACATGGTGCAAATTACAAGGTAAGAGTTTAATAGCTCTGGGTAAGGGATAAAAGAGTATAATTCCCAAAGAATGTGGGGAATTGTGATGTAAAGAAATAGGGACAACAAGGTAACAATTATAATAAATAAATTTAATATAATTAAAACTAGAGGGGCCTGATAAATCAGGGGTGGTTTAGATCCCTCTAAGGTATCTCACACGTAAAAATGCAGAGGATTTAGGTACCTGGAACACTGGGGCCTGTAGGAACAGGGGTGGTTTAAATCCCAGGAATGGAAAGGGGGAATATCTTCAAGAAAAGGGTCATTACTTACCAGTAATAATCATAAGGGAAGCTTGAGGATATTCAGGGCTAAACAAGACAGTTTTGGGCGCTTTGATGGGTGGATTGTGGAGGTCTGTCTCACCTTCCAATTTTTGGGGACAGGTTCTTTACCACCTTGGCTGTTGTTCCATCACTCCACAAACCGCTTCTATCAATGGCAGGGTTGTTTGATGCAGGCATTATGTAGTCTTCACAAAGTCCTTGTGTGATTTCTATACTGCTGCTGACACCTTGATCAGCGGTCTAATTATGGAAAAAGGTTACAGAAGGGGAAATCTATTTTACCTTCCATCAGAGCCTGTGAGCTCTTCTTCATCTATCAATCTTCCCTCCACTTTCAATTACCGGTCTCTCCTTGTTTTCCATTATTGATTTTCCCATAGTGGCCTTAAGCCCCTTAAACACTCATTAAAAATAAGTGATATCCGCCCCACAGTGATGACCAAAATGGCCTTTCAAGAATGCCCAACTTGTGTCCAAGCCAAGATTCCAAGGAAGGCCTTCAAATCAGGTTCTCCTTATTGTGCCACATCTCCCAGTCAACTCATTCATACTGATGTTGGTTCATATGAGGGAAAGTCCCGTGAGAGTAATTCTTATTTTATTACGTTTGTAAACAATTATTCTAAGTATCTAGCAGTATATCCCATAAAGTTTAAAAACAAGTCTTTTCAATGTTTTAAAATGTTTCTACCACTCTTTGAGAAGATTGGCAAGCAAAAAACTTGCCCTGTGATGTGATAACAGCGGAGAATATGTTTTAAATGAGTTTTCCGCTTACTGAGCATCTGCGGGCATCAAGCACAACCCTGGCCTGCCACACTCACCAGAACTAAATGGTGTTGCTAAACATCCAAACAGGACAATCAGCAATCTCATTTGCTCCTCTTTTATCAGCAAAAAAGTGCCCAAGTCATTCTGGACAGATGCTCTCCAAGACACCACTTTTTCCTACAATTCTTTTCCCTGCAATACTCCAGCTGGTTTTTTTTCCCCAACTCAGTGCTGGACAACCCAAAAGTGGATCTTTCTTCTCTTCACCCTCCAAGATGCCTTTTATGGTAGAAAGTTCCCAAAGCAAGCCAAAAGAAATTGGACCAAAAAGGCCGGTCCTCTCTTCTCCTATTGTATATCTCTGACGGAAATGAATTCTGACTTTGGAATTTGGAAAAGAGATCTGTTGTCAAATCTTGTGACATGATCTTTGTCTAGGCACATTTTCCGTACGGTACCAAGGTCTCCCCTTCCCCCCTTCAATCTTGGTTGAGATCACATGGCCTGTTTCCCTCAACAACCCTCTACCTATCACTACCGCACCTATCTCCTCCCAAACGCACCATACTAACTCTCCCTCCTCACTGCTTCCTTCCATCTCCCCCCCTCCCAATCCCCCTGCTAAGTTTCCTCCATCTCTGGACCTTCCTCTTGAGGTTACATTGAAATCCAGATTTGATCAACGTCTCACTGCTTTGATGCACACACCCAGAAATTCTCCCAGGCCCTCAACTCCAAGAATGGGCGCAAACAGTCCTCCCTCCCGTTTATATGATATTTCCATTATTAAACTACTGCCTCTCCCCCCTCTGCCTCCCGCCCCTGTCCAAGATCTTTGCCTTTGCTTTCACCGCCTCAAAAGCCTCAATCAGATGATTTCCCTTAGATGGATCCCTTCAGATCTCCCACTCTGCCTTCTTCTCCTCAAAGTTGGTCAACACGGGCTCCCAAAGCCCCAGAAATATTTGGGACGTGAGCCAAAACCACATCTGCTGAGGAATACATGAACACTCCAAAGACATGGAAATAACTCCTCAAATCCCCAGATAAGCATTGCCAGCTTGAGGCGGCCTACAATGAGCTTGCAAACCTACTTGGGATGCAGAATTGGAAACTTGTACCTCAACTATCTAAATGGAAAATCATTAAATCAAAATGGGTCTTCAAAATCAAAAGTCTCCCCAATTTTACCATCCAAAAACTTAAGGTGTGCCTAGTTGCCATCATGGGCTACTATCAAGTCCACAGTTTAATCTAAAAAAAGGTATTCTTTCCCACTCTCAGATTGGAAACCCTTTGCTTAATCTTCAGTCTTCTTGCCAGCCACACAACCCCCTGGGTTCAAAGACCCCACACATCCTGACTGGGTGTAAGAGGTGAATTGTTCACTGTATGTCCTCAATCAATTGCTGTGGCAGTGGAATACCAAGCTACATAAAGCTCTTCTGGATGTAGGTTTGTTGAAACCATCTTACAACCCCACTCTGTACTTCAAAATTGACTCCGGCAAGCTTGTCAGTGCCCTAGCAACACACATTGACAATCTTGTGATTTTTGGTCAGCCAGAGGTAGTTGAATCAATCTTTTCTGCCACGGGTCAGCAATTCAAAATTGGTGCTGCCTATGATGCTAACTTCAAATCACTATTCCGCCAACAACCGTCTGATTCTCCCTCTCCAGGACTGTATCCATAACTCATTGGGTCCCCCTTGTGGGTCTCCCAGTGCACCAGGCCCAATATTTTGTATGCTGTAAACCATCTCTCACAGCATCTTTGAGACCCATTTTCCAACCACTGGTCTGCGGCTATCAGAGTCCCTAACCTACCTTGTGTTGACTAAAGATCTTAAAATCTGACTCAGTGGTAGTTTGACGTGTTACAGCTACTTGGATTCAGACTGGGGGGAAAATTGTGATGATCATCAGTCCACATCAGCATAGACATATTGACTTGGGGATGGGGAAATCTCTTGGAAATCCCGTAAGCAGGCTATGGTTTCTCTATCAAGTACCAAGGCCAAATACAAAGCCCTCTCCAAGTCCTGCATGGAGGGGCTTTGGCTTTGAAATCTCCTAAATGACCTTCATCTGCCTCCCAACACTGCTTTCCCGCTTCACGTGGATGATGATAAAAGAGATCCTGATGGGTTTTCTGGGAAGGGAACTGGCACAAACCTAATGTGTCCTTAGACTGCAAGCTGAGATCCTGATGGGTTTTCTAGGAAGGGAACTGGCGCGGACCTGTGGTGAGAGGGATGAAGAGAACAGAAGCAGATGGTATTTCATAAGATAGAGAACTAAAGAAAAGAAGAGAACAATTTGGAGGAATAATGAGAAGTGATAAAAACCTAATGTGTCCTTAGACTGTCAGCTGAGATCCTGATGGGTTTTCTGGGAAGGGAAATGATGCAGACCTGTGGTTAGAGGAATGAAGAGAACAGAAGCAGATGAAGAAAAAAACTACATAGGCTACCTTCACAACTTATATGTAAGTAGGTACCACTGGGTTTTATAAACAAAGCATAAAACATAAGAAGAGAAGAAAAAAAACAATTGGCCCCTGATTAAATCTCTTAGCCCCTCAATTATTAAACCTCTATTTCTAATAGATAATGAAGGGGCCAAAGCCCTTTCCAAAAACCCCAAACACTACACCAGAACAAAGCACATACATGGGCGGTATCACTTCATCCACCAGTGTGTTCAAGATTCTGAAATTATCCTTCTCCATTTCTCAACCAATGATATGATGGCAGACATTCTTTCCAAACCACTGGGGCACATGGCATTGGAACATCATTGGAAATTGTTTGGTGTAGTTGATTAACTCATCTACTTTTTTTTGTCTTACTTTTTTCTCCTTGCTGCTCCTTTCTGTACATCTCCTCATCTCTCTGCCTAAATTTTTTTTGTTTGGTTTTTGGTTTTTGGTTTTTATTTTTTCTCTTTCATTCCATGTTGTCAGCAAGGGGGGGGGGGGGTGTTGAGTTCTCTTTTTTTTTATCTCTTTTATTTTCTGCTTCCTACATGTCTCTCATATTTCACTCTCATGTCACCTGTTGTATTTAGAATACAAGAGGTTGCAGTCATAAAAAGAGCTTTCAATATCCTTCCATGAACCTCAAACACCATCATCACCCTGTGCCTGATGTCCTCAGGTATGTAGTTTTTCTCTTTCTCTTTCTTTTCTCCCATCTCTGTCTTCTCTTTTTGTTCTCAGTCTAATGAATTCATACTATCCTTCCACAAACCTCAAACACCATCATCACCCTGTGCCTCCTGTCCTCAGTTTACACAATCATCCATTCTTCAGGGGGAAGCTTGGTACATTATTCAACCAGGGACCACCCATCAACTCCACCATCTACAAATCCCCTGGCTCTGGGCAATATTAGTCTGATAAATGGGTGCATGACCCTTGATCACCAGCATTGAAAGGGGTCAAGTGTGGTTTCATCACCCATCCTGGTGGCAGAATCATCACAAGCCTCCCAGTCTTAACAGCCCCCATCCACGCACACCTCTGGAACTGCCAAGCAAATGGCCAGATTGAACCAGAAGATAGATTGCGGAAATCAGATTCTGATCCTTCCAACTTCAACCTCCCCCAACAGACTCAAATAAACCAAACCCATCCAGGTCTTATCCATCTAAAACTACCCTTGTAACCTTATCATTAGTCCTGGTGGTATTCCTCACTTTATCCTTGAGCCCCACTCATTCAACATCAGCCCTCAAACCCTGTCAAGTCATCAAAACACTCTGTCAAATGGATCAAAACAGGCGAACCAACACAATGGACTCAAACTGCTTGGGTGGAGAGATGTTTATGATTTGCTTGCACTGTGCTTCTGGTAAGGACAAATCAGGAGGTATATCAGTTCAATCCCTCCAAAACCCTTTCCACTAACTGATTCCCTCATGAATTTCTCTAGGCAAATACACTGCCAATATGATTGTATTGGATGGCCAGATCTGTGTTTACATCAGATGTTTTGGACTGGTGTTGCATTGGCACAAGTGTGTAATGTAACTGTTTTGCAATGCTGCATTGGTAACTGCAGATATTAAGTTTCCGGGGTCTGACGTGACAAGGCCCCCCTGTGAATTTTATAGAAACTTCACATTGCCGGACATCCTGATGCGAGAGACTGAGACAGCAGAGAGTGAGAAATGGAAGGATGATATTGCGTCAGCATAGAAGAGAGAAATAAATAAGAGAAATCATACCTGAGACAGCAGAGAGTGAGAAATGGAAGGATGAAGAAAAGAATCCTTCCACAAGTTGGATGCTGCCTCAGGTACTCTGCAAGATCTGTGAAATGACTGTGAAATGAGAGAAATACATGACAGGTGTGTAGCACACATAAAGAGAGAAAAAGAAGGAAAGAAAAAGAAGGAAAGAAAAAGAAGGAAAGAAAAAGAAGAGAGAAAATGACAACATCTCAACACATCCCACCAATACACCCCTTGGTTGATGTTGCTTCAACCAAATTTTAAACCAACACAAATGCCCTTTGACTCAACATGGCATTTGCGTCAGTTTACATTGACCAGCAGCAAGGCAATTGTCAGCCTTAGAGTCATCACAGCTGACCTAAAGCTTACCTTATTCCTTTTTATCCCAATACATAATGAACAATAGCCTTATGTCTTTTTACCCTTAATCTTGATCATAATTTTGACTTCAAATTCTGTTTCCTTGTGATATTTTGACCATAGTGTTCACTGTACAATTTGTAATTGCTCAACTCCTTCATAGAGTAATTAAATAAATAATTCTACGCCACAACTGGCTGAGCAGGTGAAACAAGGCCAGCCAACCATATCTACATGTAAGATTACATAAGCAAAGTTTTGGAAGTTGGTGTATCCTCCATTGCAGGGAGGATACACAACCTCAAGACACCCAGAACCACAACCTCAGAAACCCAAGGATTCAACCCAGTTACAGCTCACCACTCTCACCAGCAAAAGACCTCTTTCACCCACCACCTCAAGTATTGTCAGTCAGTCCCCTTTTTGAACCTTGCTTCTCTGACAGTAGTCCTTCTCTTTCCTCCCCATTTCTTTTCCCTCTTCCCTGTTGCTTCCACCTCCCATCAGAGAATCAGATCAATTCTGCAACAGGTTACCCTTTTAGAACCTTGACTAAAAGTATAAAAATCAGGGCAGATTAATTTACTAATTCTGTTTTCCCTCCACTGTTTCCTTAGTGTGTGAGGAGGCTGTTGCACTTCTAAAAACTCTGGCACAGCTTAGCCAACTTTTCCAGGTTGAGCTCATTTCATCTCAAAGAGCACTCTAAACAATTAAACAAACAGTAAAACATCAATCAATTCACTTTCCCCTTTTCTTTTCCTCTTTTCCTCTACTAGTTGTATCTCTTATCCTTGAAATACAACAAGTAGTGCCCCCAAAACTTTGTGTCCTGTTGTCACTTTAGAGACCCAGGCTCACAGAAATGGCCAAATCAAGATTGCCTTGTGGGATTGGGAAAATTTAGCAGGTGAATCTGATCAACCTGTTTGTGGTCAGAGGTGTAAAATGCTGGCATTTTTAGTCAAAATGATGCCATAGTTTTTTCACATTAACTAAAACAGTTTAATATTTATTTCACTTTAATTAAACTAAATAATTATTTCAACTATTATTTACATGTGCATAAAAATTCCTTTGGGGTGTATACTTGGACAGCACTTTCCCCGGAGAGCCAATCAGGCGGGAATAAATTTATAAGTCTTTATTGCATATTTAATATGGTTTACACAAATATATACATTAATTTATGCGTAATTTTATACTACAAATTACTATGTGTTACACTTGGATTTCGGAGGATTTTCAAGCAAAAAACTATGCTAATACATGGTTCTTTATCCATGTATTGCATTTTTGAATTTACTTATATTTGGTCAAAATAAATATAATTTTAGTAAGCTTTCTTGAATATGGTAATGAGTGTTGCTTGAACTTAGACCCTTCTGTTCAACTCACATATTTCTGAGCATGGTCATAACTGATAGACTATTATACAATTTGTTGAAATGGTTAAGTCTAATTTCTGATTTGTTAAGAATGTCAAAATAAATAAAAGATAATAAGAATAGTTATAATTATTCAAGCTTTTTCTTGAATATGGTAATGAGTGTTGCTTGAACTTAGACCCTTCTGTTCAACTCACATATTTCTGAGCATGGTCATAACTGATAGACTATTATACAATTTGTTGAAATGGTTAAGTCTAATTTCTGATTTGTTAAGAATGTCAAAATAAATAAAAGATAATAAGAATAGTTATAATTATTCAAGCTTGCAGTTGCAAGTATTACATGGTAAATAATTACATTTAATATCTTGGTGGCTGACAGATTCAATGATTGTTTGATTTGCATGTTCAGGCCTACAGTTTTTTTTGGGATGATACGGTTCTGAAGTTAGCCTTTGGATGTTAATATCATTCAGATATTTCACTAAGCTATTTCCCACAAATTCTCCACCTCCATTGGAGCATACCATTTTTGGGAAATATCCAAGTTGTTTCTTTTTGGTTTCTAACAACTTGATGAGGACTTCTGCAGTGTTGTCTTTCTTGGTGAGAGGAAATCTGGCTAAATATACAGACTAATTGTTGACTACGGTGAGTATAAATTGTGACTTGATGCTTGATTCAGGAGTGATTGGACCAATAAAATCCACTTGAATGCGTTCAAAGACTCTTGATGTTGGTCTTGATTCAGATTTGAATGACACCTTTGTAATTTTTGAGAGTATGCAAGCTTTGAACTCAAAATTGTCCCTCTCTGCCTTTGAAATAGAATGAGGGATAAATGATTCAATCCTTTACAATGAGGAATGACTGTAGGTTTTGTGGATAGTCTTGAGACTTTGATTGCTTTTTTCTAAGAAGTGAGTTGAGAGTTCATGTGAGTGTCCGAGGTTTGATACTGAATACATGTTGTTCACAATTTTTCCACCAAAAAATCTGATATTGTCTTTGACTACTGAGAAACATCCACCGTTTGCATTGAACCTACATCCCTTTGAATCAAGCATTCCAGGACTGGTCAGATTGACTACAATTTCTGGAAAGTATACCCAGTTCTCAAGCACTACAGTGGGCTTCCCCCAGGTTAGGATAACCCTTCCTTGAACTTTTATCAGGATTCTTTCTGCTTCTTTATCTATTTTGATGGAATCTAATTATTTCATTTTTAATTGATCAAAGTGTAAGACGCCGCTTTCGACTCCTCACTGTTGGTAAGTTATGGGACTAGAAACAAGACCGTTCGTCTTGGGAGACCAATTTCTAGAACCTAAAGTTGTATTGCTAGCTCAGTAGGAATTGAAGTTAGAAGTCTCTCTTGTATATACAATATATGATGAAGGAAAGATAACATAAGATAGAATGATAGAGAAAGTGAGAATGATAAGAGAAATGAGTTTTACTCACCTAGCTCAGTAGGAATTGAAGTTAGAAGTCTCTACTGAGCTAGGAGGGTGCGGGGAAGATGAGTTTAAGTATCTTAAGTGATTATGTAATCTTGATGGTTCCTTTTGGTGAAGTCCGCGCGAGGGGGGTTTACAGTCTCCCCCCCTTTAATTAATTTTTTGAGAATTCGAAAAAAAATGAAAGAGGAAGAGAAAATAAACAACAAAGAAAAGGTGAGAAAAAAGAGAAATTTAGTGAAGAAGAAGAGACGAAGAAGGGGAAGGAAAAAAAAAAGGGGAGATGTGATGGACTGATGATGAAGTCGGAGTTGTAGTCGAGAGAATCGGAAGGGTTCCGCGGCCGTATAACACCTGAAAATAAAACAGGCCCGAGGGGTGCTCACAAGGTGGCCGAGGTGATGTTGCGACTTGGAAGGGTAGAAAGAGGCCCGGAGGTGCACTATTGGGTGGAACTTACTTTTGTAGTTCCCCCAGATGCAGTCAGCCCTTCTGGCTCGTAGAAAACCTTCACTTTGGACACGTGGAATGTCGGATGTCGTTTGTCTCCATCAGGGAGAGCTAGGGTGATACTTTGGCCGTTGTTGAAAACGTTTTCGACGCGGAACGGTCCTTCGAAACGCTCTTTCAATTTGTCAACGCCGCCTTGATGGCGACCCCGCCAGTCCGCAGAGTTGAGGAGCGCCCAGCTGCCTTTTTCCAATGGAGGGGAATCGCGTTGTCGTTTGTTGTGGTGTACTGCTTGGGATACCCGGCTGGTCCAAAGATTATCTCTGGCCTCCGACCATGCACCTTCACGATGCTTGAGCCATACGTCGAGTGCTGGAGGACCGGGTGTCATCTCAGTAGTGCTCGGGAAAAGATTAGGCCGCCTGCCATAAATTAATTCGAAAGGGGAGTACCCCGTTGCTATATTGATCGCTGAGTTGATTGCGAACTCGACTGCGGGAAGCGCTTCCAGCCACCGATGTTGTCTCTTCGATGTGAACGTACGTAGGACTTGCCCAACTGTCTTGTTGGTCCGTTCGCTGCGGCCATCCGCTTGTGGGTGAAATGCTGAACTCATGTGGAAGTTAATATGTAAGCGGTCCATAAGTGCTTTCCAAAACTTGGACGTCCAAGTCTTGTCTCGATCACTGAGAATTGAGCGAGGGGCGCCGAAAATGCCAATCCAGCCATTGTAAAATCGGCTAGCGGTCTTTTCGGCTGTGTCTTTCTGTACCACCGGAATGATTCGGACGAAACCTGACAGACGACATGTACAGGTTAGTATCATGTCATAGTTCCCAGATGATTTCAGTGGTCCGACGAAGTCGATGGCTAGATCCTGTAGTGGCGACCGTGGCATTGGCGGGGTGAGCATCTTACCTGTAGGAGCTGTCGTCGAAGCTTTCGTCTTTTGGCAGGTTAGGCACGACTGAATGAACCGCGCGGTGTCCTTTGCCATCTTTGGCCAGAAGAAATCCCGACGTAATTCTGCAATCGTCTTGAGGTACCCCAGATGTCCTATACGGTGGTGGGCCTCCTCAATAAGCTTGACATGAACGTCGTGGTCCGCGGGAACGACCAATCGATTATCGACCCACAGTAGACCTTCGACCTCGAGGCAGCCCTCTCGAAGAGGCAATACCTTCCTCAGAGACTTGCAGAACTCATCTTTTGAGTATCCCGATTGGATTCGGGATTTCAAGCCGTCAGAGAGGGACGAACCGAATTCTGCCAATGCGGACACGCAAGCCACGTCGGCTGGCACGATCTCGGATTCGTCCTCATTGGAGGCCTTGCGGGACAAGGCGTCGGCGACCGTGTTATCTTCGCCTCGGATGTATTTGAAGCGTAGATTGAAGTCAGCCAGAAGTTCCAGCCAGCGCGCTTGTCGTCGGCTGAGGGTGCGTTGCTTCAGGAGGTAAGTGAGTGAATGGTGGTCTGTCATGACATTGACATTCATGCCAAGCAGAAGCATCCGCCACTTGTTGAGGGCATGAACTACCGCGAGTAATTCCTGCTCGTGAACCGGATAGTTGCGTTCGGCCGGCGTCATTAGATGTGATTCATAAGCTACCGGGGAGGCGGTCTTCCACTCCTTGCCCTGAAATAGGGCCGCCCCTAGTCCATAGCCACTGGCGTCGGTAAAAAGCCACAGCGGGTCCGGGGAGTCGTAGTCGATGTTTCTCAGACAAGGGAGGGACGTCATTAGCTTCTTGATGTTGCAAAAGGCCTTGTCCTCAGCCTCCCCCCAGTTGAAGTCTTTGGGATCCAGCTTGGACGACGTCAGAGGTGTAAGAGTGCCTACGTACTTCTGTAAGCCCCAGATGAACTTTTTCATCCACTGAACCGTTCCGAGAAACCTCTTCACGCCTTTTGCCGATTGGGGGGCGGGCCAATCAATGATGTCTTTGATTTTTTCTTGATCGGCTTCGACTCCCTCTGCTGAGATCCAGTGCCCTAAAAACTTGATCCGCTTCCGAAACAAGTGAGTCTTTTTCGGACTACAATACAAGTTTGCCATTTGTAGACGTTGGAGCACTCTCCGAACATGCTTTTCGTGTTCGCTGAAGGTCTGAGAAAACACGACGATGTCGTCCAGGTAAACGACGCAGATGTCGTTCAAGAGTTCGCCCAAAGCCTCCTCTAGGCGCGCCTGATGAGTAGCGGGAGCGTTCGTCAGTCCCATCGGCATCACGACCCACTCGACCAAACCCCACGGCGTTTTTACCGCAGTCAGCGGGATGTCAGCTTCGCGCATTCGTGTTTGAAAGAATGCGTTCGTTTGATCGAGGATGGAGAAAACCCGGCCCGTCGCAACCAGGCGGATCAATTCGTCGACGTTCGGTAAAGGCGAGCGGTCACGCACTGTGAGACTGTTCAAGGTGCGATAATCGCAGATCCAACGTGGTAAGGCGGTCGGGTCTTTCTTGGGGATGATGAAACTAGGAGATGCATACTGACTCGTAGATCGACGGATCTGTCCCGCGGTCATGTGTTGATCAAATAGAGTTCTCCACGACTTGAGGTGTTTTTGCGGATAAGGGTATTGCTTTTCGTTGAAAACAACCGAAGGATCAGTCAGTATAATCTTGTGGCGGACTAAGGACGAAGGATCCTGCATCTTCTCAGGGAAGGAATTTGGTGAAAAGCAGCCCTCGGACTCTGCTTCCTCAGAAACAGGTGGAATATCCACCGGGAAAAGGTCCTCATACTCCTGTAATACCTTCCTCTCTACCATAGACGACAGATCGTCGCTTGTCTCAGGGGTCGGGTTTGGCGTGGGAGTTGGAATGTCAGACTTGGGGGTGTCATTGCATGAAGAAGTAGAAGACAAGGGATTCGCGATTCTGTCGCATTGAATAGATCGAGTGGGAATGGAGACGTTTAAAGAAAATTGGGAAAGGAAAGGCATCCCCAAAATCATATAATGATGACCGGAGATGGCCCCTACCTTCAAGGTGACATCAGGGAAAATCATGTCACAGTCGGTACTGTGTAATGTCGCCGTGCAACTTTCTGTGACAATAACCGGTGAGCTCGCGAGTGCCAAATTGATCCTCGTGGGTTTGGCGAGTGTTCTCTTTGATAATCCCGCCCGGTCAACTGCTCCCTCAGCTATCAGATTTAATTCTGATCCCGTATCAATGAGACCACGTAAGCGGACCCCGTTACACAAGAATTCCAGAATCAGACGACGCAGGTTGGAGGTGGGAACGTACCTTTCCTCGCAGCTCAACTTCAGCTCTTCATCAAGGGCCGCAAGAGCGGCAACTGAAGCCTGGTCTAGTTCAGGGAACAGTTGGTCCTCGCTGACCGCCGCTACCGTGGCCGAACGGAGTGATGAGCGGCCAGCTGGTGGGTGCGTTGGCTTTCCGGCTGCGAACGACGGAGCTGGAGCCCGTGGTCTGGGAGCCTTGTAGTCTTCTGGCTTGGGTGGCGTCTTGTACGAGCTGGGAATATCGATAAACCCACGGTCGCACGGGTTCGGACAAGCACCAGGGGTATTTCCACACGCTTTCTTGCAGTGATGGCACAACCCCTTCGAGTCGAGGTAGGAATGTAGGCGCCAGAGGTTTTCTTCGCGGCTTAACTTCGGAGCTGACGTCTGTTGGATCGAGGTCGATTGACCGGATCTCACCACCTTGCGGCGAGGAGTATGTTCGTCGAACCCAGCCAAACGTTGCTCGAAGAACGAATAGTCGAAGGGGGAGTGGAGTAGTATTTGAAAATCATGTGCTTTCATTTTCAGTTCCGGGATTAATCCGAATGTGACGGCTTCAGCAAGCTCGAATTCGCCGACCGTGGCCTGTTCGAAATTGATCAGGTTGCGCAACGTACGGGCTTGGGTGCTGTACGTCAGAAACGATTCCGAGTCAGACATTTTGAGGAGGCGCAGGTGCTCGCGCAATTTCGTGCACCATAAGGGAGGCAAGGCAAAGTTGATCAAGTCCGACTTGAAATCAGCCCATGATCTCGTAACGTGTCTCGGGGCGTCGTTGACGTAGAAAGAGAGTGTGTTCGTCTCGCGGATGAGCCCGCCTGCGATACGTATTTTATCACTGTCCATCGTCACGCCCTTAGTGTCGAGGAAAATATCGAGGGATCGAAACCAGTTTAAGAGAGGTTCCACCGCATGGAACGGCCCGTTGTAAACAGGACCATCGGCGATTCGAAAACGTTGAAGATCAATTCCATTACTCGGTTTTACAGGTTCTGGGGAGCCAAGATCGGGTTTGATGGACATTCGTAGCATGGCTTGCTCGAACTGGGCGAACCGTTCAGCCGTCGCCCGGCGTTCCACAGCAACCGCCTCGCGGTCCATTTGGGCTTGTACCGTGCTGGTGTGTTGGGCCGCCAGAAGTAGTCGAACGAGCTCTCGAGTAGAGGATGTATCTTGCTTGGGATCCGTGGGGAGCTCGGATGAGGCATTCAATTCTGCCGGAGTCCGAAGGTCTTCCGCGGGGGAGTGTGTCGCCGATTGCTGCATTTCGGTAGGACGAAGGAAAGGGGATGGAAGGTCGGTAGGTTCCGGTGACGGGATAGCAGGAGGTGTCGATGGTAGTTGGGTCGAACACGCTTGCGTTATCGTAGCTGCGTCCTTCGCTGCAGCCGCTAGACGACGACGTTCGGCGTTACCCGCGCGTAAGATTGCTTCGGGGTCGGTGAGTGCAGTGAGATCGTTGGCCGAGGTGTTTCTCCTAGTTGACATGAAAAGGCACGTCGGCGTTGAAGGTGATGGAGGTTCGAGAAAAAAAAAGTGTAAGACGCCGCTTTCGACTCCTCACTGTCGGTAAGTTATGGGACTAGAAACAAGACCGTTCGTCTTGGGAGACCAATTTCTAGAACCTAAAGTTGTATTGCTAGCTCAGTAGGAATTGAAGTTAGAAGTCTCTCTTGTATATACAATATATGATGAAGGAAAGATAACATAAGATAGAATGATAGAGAAAGTGAGAATGATAAGAGAAATGAGTTTTACTCACCTAGCTCAGTAGGAATTGAAGTTAGAAGTCTCTACTGAGCTAGGAGGGTGCGGGGAAGATGAGTTTAAGTATCTTAAGTGATTATGTAATCTTGATGGTTCCTTTTGGTGAAGTCCGCGCGAGGGGGGTTTACACAAAGAAACAAGTGTCGTTGAATACATGTGACAAAGAGCCACTTTCAAGAATGATCTTTGATTGATTGTTGCTGTTCTCAATCCATAACATCACTAGAGACATGAAGTAGTTAGCTGATTTCTTGGCTTTCCATTTTGCATGTCCATCCTGCCACCACTCTGGTGCCCTTCTTGGATGGAGGTGCCAACAGTTTTCTTCAGTGTGATGTTGATCCTGATCTTCAAGAGTTGTTTGAGGGATTTGAGGCCTAGGTGTGAAAAGTGCCAATGATAGCCAAGAAGACTACTCTCAACTTTGACAGATGGGTTAGTAGTTGATAGATAAGAGGAGCTCACTGGCTCTGATGGCAAATAGAAGAGATTGCCTTGCCTGTACCCACAACCCACATAGACGCCTTGGGAGGTGAACTTGTTGGTTGGGTAGATGTTGCATGAGGTAGTAGTAAAGGCAACTGTTGGTCCCACATTGCATAGACTTGCAATTGATAGTAGTGGTTCCACGAGAGCTGGGATGACAAGGGTGGGAATTGTTTTGTTGATGTTAATAGTGTAGTGAGGTGGCCTGGGATGTTGGTGACAGGAAAACAAAGAGAGTAATATTTCAATAATCAAAAGGAAAAAAAGTCAGAATGGTATAGTCTAATTATGAATATATACATGTATATAAGTGAATACTTGACTTACTTAGGATGTCAGTGACAGGAAAACAAAGAGAGTGAGGAAAAGAGAAAATTCACCGGCATCCCAGGGAGGAGGCTTTTAGAGAGAGAGAGAAATCTAATATAAGTATATGTGTATGGTGTATGCTAATAATGAGTCATAACAGCCACCCCCTCAAAAAGACTCTGACAAACTGGACAAAAATTTGGACAGCCCAAAAAAAACAATAAACAGAAAAAAACATAAAATAAATAAAAACAATGAAAAAGTAAATATAAAGATAAGATAGTGATAATAAATGTTAAGTAAAATGAAGAAAAAGAAGAAAGAAAAAAAATTACGCCACCCCGCCGGTTGATCCTGAATAGCAGAAAAATAAAGTAGAGAGAGTGTCGTCATCCTGAATCAAACAAGACATGGAATATATAATTTTCCAAGAAGCAAAGACAAACAATCACGGGGGGTGTATGTGTCTTGCAGCTAGCGCATACTGACCCCCCTGCACTTGCCATAGTTTATGCCTGCTCACCCAGGAGCAGACATTTTGAGGCTGGCTAAGATACTCTCAAAGTTCAAAGGTCCAAGAGCTTTTGTCATAATGTCAGCCAGTTGTTGATCGGTGGGCACCCATTCAATGTCAAGCCTATACCAATGTAATTGCTCATTGATGTAGTAGCAGTCGTGTTCCGAATGTCTTGTGCGTTTGTTTGAAGAGTTTTCCTTGGATATTTTCACAGCCGCATCATTGTCGCACATGAGCTTTGGTGTTATGATACAGTTGGTCATATCAAAAAGCAGTTCCTTCAACCATACCGCGTGACGTGCCGCCCAACCAAGCGCCATGAATTCCGCATGACAAGCTGATGAGGCCACTGAAGGCTGACGCTTACTAGCCCCGAGTACCGGACAGCCGAATAATGTTGTGATGGACCCATGAGCCAAACACGCAAATTTGCCACCCCAATTGGCATCCACCCATGTGAGCATCTCTGTATTACCACTTGGCTCAATGACCAGATCACAACAACCAAACGCTTTCAAGTAGCCTAACACATGTTGTATGGCGGCCCAGTGTTGTTTTGATGGAGATTTGGCAAACCGCCCCAGAAAGCCAACTGCAAATGCGAGATCTGGCCAAGTGGCCACGGCCAGGTAATTTGGAGATCCCACAATGGAAAGATAGCCATTGGGATTGATAATTTCCTCATGCTGCTGAGATGATATCAGGGAGGAGGTATCCTTAATGGGGGTAGACCAAGGTAGTGTGGCTTCGGTGGTGAACGTTTCAAGGATCTTGCTGGTGAGGAAAGGCTGTGAGAGTATGATCTTCAAAGGGGATGGTCTGTCCACCTTGATTCCAACAATTGTGTGCAGGCCTTCATCCCATGTAGTACGTAATTGACGCTCCAAAGCACTACAAAAATGGGACATGACTTCAGATGAGGAAGCCGTAACAACACCGTTGTCAACATGTATCCAGACAAGGATCTTATTGCCACCACCTTGCATGTGGTAGAAAGAGTCATCATAGAAGCTTACATGAAAACCAATCCCTTCCATTACTTGAACGAAGTGTTTCCACAAACAACGCCCACCCTGCTTGGTCCCGTACAGCCCTTCATCCAATTTCAATGCCATGCCGCGACAATGTTCCGGCACATGCATCCCATCCGGCACTTTCACCCAAACATCCTCATTGATCTCACCATGCATGTAGGCCGCGGTGATATTGAGGGATTCAATAGCCCAGTGGTTTGATGTTGCCACCGTAAATAACATTTGCAGTGAAGCAAAGGTAGCCATCGGGGCCCATGTGTCATGATAGTCTTGCCCAAAGAATTGACTAAATCCTTGTATGATGTACCTGGCCTTGTACTTCTTGATGGAGCCATCCTGGTTTTGATTGAGATCAAAAAGCCACCGCGCGTCAGTTTGCTTTTGCCCGGGTGGTACATGTTTGAAGTGCCACACGTCATTTTCCAAATGTTGGAAAGTTTGGTCTTGACTGCTTTGGCCCATTCATTTCCATCCTTCCTGGCTATTGCACGGTGATAATTTTGAGGCATAAGTTGACTTTGGGTTGCAATCGTTAGTCTTGTATTATCGGGGTGTTGATTGAAAAGAGTTTTCTTGGCCTCATTGGATCCAAGAACCAAGGCCCCGTTGAAGATCATGGGATGGACGTCCTCCGTATTGAGCAACTTGTCAATGCTACACCATATTGGTAAGTCATCAGACAAGCCAGGACCAGCTTGTAAGTGCTGTGGAATAACCGAAGGAGATGATTCAACAGCCTGTGTCGCATCATTATTGAGGAGTTTGTTCAAAGAAGCCAAGTTGGTTAGCTTCATGGGGGATGGTTCAGGAGAATTAACCTTGGGAAATGTAGAATATGGAAAATTGTGATCAAAGACTCAAAAAACATGTTTGTGGTAGGAACCCAAAAAATCCAACCTTTTCCACCCTGGACATATCTGACAAGGTTACATTGCCAAGCACGCTGGTTGATTTTCCCTTTACAATATATGTCCGGCTTGTGGACAAAAGCCACCTCTCTGAATGCTCTAAGTCGATCTAAAGCCGGGGCTTTCCCAAACATAACCTCAAGCGGTGTCTTGTTGCTGGTGAGAGAGTTGACAATTCTATTATGGGTAAAATACCCCAAAGATATGCAAATCCCCAGAATTTCATGGGTAGACCTGACGCAAGAAGGGAAGTACAGGCAATCTCTCCAACCGTCCTATGTAAACGCTCTGCAGCTCCGTTCTGTTCTGGCTTGTATAGCATTGAATGCTGGTGTTTGATGCCTTTGTCCAACAACCAAGCCAAGAAAGCCTTGGAAGTGAATTCTCCACCGCCATCCATTCAAAAACGCTTGAGCTTCTTTCCCGTGAGCTGTTCCATACGCTCGATGTGTCTCTTGAAATTAGGGCAGACGTCAGATTTTGACTTCAGGAGAAAAACTTCTGAATAAATGCTTGGCAAGTCCCAGAAGACAACTAGATACTTCACACCGTTGAAACCTTCAACAAACAGCCCAAGCACGTCCAAAACAATAGTGTCCATGGGTAAAAATGTATCTGCGTCACAAGACCTTGCGCCCCGCGACCGTTTGCTTTTGGTGATCAAACAATCCTCACAAATAAAATCTATATTTGTCAGTTTCAATGGTAAACCCGGTGTCTTCCCGAGAGCACACATTTTGATAATCCGTTTCAGGCTAATGTGGCCCAAGCAACAATGCCAAAGCAGCGCATCAGATGTTTTCACAGAGACATCAAAAAAATTCATTTCGTTGGAAGTAGGAATGGGAGTGGACGTGATCGTTCAAGCAGGGGGAACAATGACAGTAGGAGGAGTAGACAACTTTAACAATACCGGTACTTGCCACCGTCTGTTGATTGAGAAAGATTGAAGAGTAAAACCATTTGGAAGTGATGGAAGTATTGCCGTTGGCATTGATGGAAATAGTCCCTCCCCCAAGACGCAGGGTATTGGCAGACAGGAGGGTACAAGTTGCATTTGGGCTGAAGAAAACATTGTTGATTGTGATAGAGCCAGTCAAGTTACGCAAGGTCATCTTCCCAACTGTTGTTACAAATGATTGGGGAGCGTTAGTTCCCACAGAAATAGGAATGGGATGAGGAAGTGTAATGACATCAAAAAGTAGCAATAAGTCATTTGTGAAGGTATGAGAGGCACACAAATCTAGACCAAATAACCTCCCCCCTTGTTGTAACAAGGCGTCAATCTCCTCTTGCCTAACCTGTGGGTTGAGATCCTCCAGCGAGATGGACTAGAGTACCGGGAGATCAACCTCACTGTCCTTGATTTGTTTTCCAGGCGCCACGGCTGAGTTGATTTTCATATTGGTACGCAGTGGCGCCGTGGCGGCTTGAAAGGAGGCTGAGGTTGTTGTTTGGCCAGACCAAAAAGGGTTATTGGAAGATGAGGGGATATTTGTTCTATTGCAATCTTGAGTGTTGTGATTTGAAATGCGACACTTGGAGCACCACTTGTTGGTGTAGGAGTTGGAACCTTTGGAGGTGTTTGCTGGTGTAGTTGAGTTTCCAGAGGTGTCACCGGCTGGTTGCCGGCTACCACAATCACCCTTCCTCTCTTGCCCACCTTGACAATTTTGGCAAAACAAAGTGAGTTTGTTCTTGGCCAAGTGCACGAGTTCAGTGTTCTTGACATTGGTGTCACCACAATCCATTTTCTGATCAAGTTGTTGCGCTACGTTCACAAAAGGGAAAGATTCCAAATTCGGCAAGGAGACGTGAAACACCATGCCAATGAAAGATTCCTCCGTGAGCAAAAAACCTGATCAAAAGAGATTCTTTGCGACATTCTAAATACGGCAAAAGTGGGCATCAAGGTCAGCCAAGCGATCTAAGTGGTTGAACTTTGAATCAAAAAAGAGATCCTTAAACATTGCCATGTGTGCTGTCCGACTCTTCAGGATGAAAGTGTTGGAGACAAGCTGCAACCCGTCAATGCCAGAAGGTTGTTCAGCTATGCTGATTTTCAAATTATCGTTGACAGTGGCCAGTATTGCTGTCTTAAGGAGTGCATTGTTGGTGTGCTCGAGGATAAGATCAGGGTCATCAAGCGGCAAAGAATGATTGACAACATTCTAAAGCGCTTGGCAAAGCATGATCAACCACGTCTGGAAGTTAGATCCGCTGACTTTGAGCTTGGGAACTATTGCCAAAGACTTATGGAGCGCATTGCTAAGATCCCTTGGGCTGGGTTGGGTTGTTGGCGGAGCCACAGCCGTATTTACTGGAGATCCACTCAAAAGGCCAAGTGCTTTCTGCAATTTACTGAACATTATTAATTGCTTGATGGTGTGGTCGTCCAAGTTCAAACAATTGGACAAAGGAGATGCCGGTTGTGAATTCCCCAAGGAAGGAACGTGGAGTGTGGAGGCGGTCTTAACACTACGTGGAGGATGATCCAATGTTTCCTGATCGACAAAAATTGCCGGTGTCTTCTGCTTGGTGTTTCCGGTCTGCAATGATGACGACAAGCTAGATCCACTTTGTCTGATTACGGACTTCATTTGCTTGATATCATCTCTGACGCTGTCAAAGAGAGTTTCCATATCTTGCGTGCCAGAAGACATTGTTGAAGATGATGGGGGAGCACCAGTATCCCGTGCGGTAGATGGAAGGATCGGTTGAGAAGCATGACAGCCCTTTGATGTGGATCTTGCATTGAAGGCAGATTGCTCAGGGTGTGGTGTGTTTTGTTCATCAGGCATGTTGATATTGTTGTGAATATTTTAGTTGGAAGCCGACGAAAAATGGTCAGCCGGGTCCAATTGACTCTTGAAAAAATCAACGTCTTTCTAGCAAGAAAGAGGGCTCATACCCTGTAGTGAGGTGGCCTGGGATGTTGGTGACAGGAAAACAAAGAGAGTAATATTTCAATAATCAAAAGGAAAAAAAGTCAGAATGGTATAGTCTAATTATGAATAATACATGTATATAAGTGAATACCTGACTTACCTGGGATGTCGGTGACAGGAAAACAAAGAGAGTGAGGAAAAGAGAAAAGTCACTGGCATCCCAGGGAGGAGGCTTTTAGAGAGAGAGAGAAATCTAATATAAGTATATGTGTATGGTGTATGCTAATAATGAGTCATAACAAATAGGAAGACAAGCCATTCCTTTGTGAGTGGCTTCCACCAATGAGTGATCTGCAAGTTGTACCAGAGTTTTGTCTGGTCAAAGAGCAAAAATAGAGGATACTGTGAGAGTTTCAGAAACTTAAAGCCTATATTTATATCAGAAAACAAAGTAGAAAAATAATAATAGGGGGTGTCAAATATGACCAAATCCACAAATAAAACCAGTGAATTAGGTTTTTCCACAAAATTTCATTTTTGAGAATTCTGAACCATTTCATATATATATCCATGGTTTTTAAAAATGGTGGATTTTCAAAACCAGTTGATTAGATAATGGTGGATTTGGTCATATTTGATACCCCCTAATAAAAGAAATACAAAAAGTAAAGGAGAAAAATACCTTAAAGCAAACACAACGAGGAGATGTTAAAACAAGATTGCTTAGAGAAGTAAGAGAAAGGAAGAAGGAAGAATAAAGGTGTTGAATATTGTGATCCACAGTGTTCCCAATATCAGCACATTGGATAATGACTTGGTAGCCTAGTTGGTAAAGGCAGCACTTCTAGTATAGTGTCTTAGCTTCTGCTAAGGTCGCTGGTTCAACTCCTGCCCAAGTCAATCATTTTCTGCTGAATGTCTGAAATATGCGTTGTTAATTCTAACACAATTAACAGTCGAAATGTGCTTTGCGCATACTATGCATTTACATATGAGACTATACACTATGCACTTATGCAATATGCAATTATGGACTTTGTTCTCCAAATGCACTGCAATTTATTATGGACTTTATCTCCAACTTTGGAATATGCAAAATGCTATTATGCAATATGCAATATCTACTTATTATGCAATATGTATAGTCTCAATGTAAAGACTAGCTTGAAATTGGTTGACTTTGGGGTCTCTTGTTCTCACACTGTGGGTCAGGGGGTGTGTTGAATATTGTGATCCACAGTGTTCCCAATATCAGCACATTGGATAATGACTTGGTAGCCTAGTTGGTAAAGGCAGCACTTCTAGTATAGTGTCTTAGCTTCTGCTAAGGTCGCTGGTTCAACTCCTGCCCAAGTCAATCATTTTCTGCTAAATGTCTGAAATATGCATTGTTAATTCTAACAAAAGGGACTAAAAAGAAAAATAAGTTTAATCATTTATGTATTGAGAGAAAAGATACTGTATTGTATACATACCATTGAAGAGACGGAAGCTGACAAAGTCACAGAGATGATTGAATGATGGGATGATTTGAGGACAGTGATGTTTGGAATGTGTGGACAGGATTTGTTGAGGAAGTTTGAGAGTTGACACTGAGAAAGATTTGAAGATAACTGGGTATTTAGGAATTTGTCAATATTGTGAGTAGAAGAAGAATAGAATAAAAAGTTGACAATAAGATAAGTGGAAGGCTAAAGATAGGAGTCAACAACATGAAGATGTTAGGTTGAAGATTTTGATGATGTGAGGAATAGAGTGAAGGATGAATCTTAATGTAAGAGTAATATATGTAATTCACGAGGTCCTTGGGGGAAAGAAGTTTTAGGAATGAGAAAGGCTTGTAAATAAGGTTGTGATAGCAAGAGAAGAGATTGGACATTCAATTCAGACGATGTAATAAGATTGAGTGAGTGAAGTGGTCAAAGAATAATCCAAAAGAGGATTAGTGTTATCTAGCACACTTAATAAAGCCTGACTTGTTACAACTAGAGGAAGGTAGTGTCACAGATAATTCAACACCCCCTCTTTCCTCTAGTAGAAGTAGTCCTATTTGAGCAAGTGAGCGGAGAAGGGCCGGTCAAGCAATAGATTTTGTCAGGAAGCCGGCAAGCATGTTGTTGGTGGCCGTATATTGCAACTTGATCTTCAAGTCCTTCACTACCTCTCTGATGAAGTGAAGTTGAGTTTCTACATGCTTGAGATGAAAAGAATTGCTGTTAGAGTGGCCATTTGCCACAGTAATACAACCTTGATTATCTTCATGTACAGTGATTGGTCCATGATTACTGGTTAAGCCAATTTCAAGACGTAGTTGCCTGAGCCAGAGAAGCTCTCAAGCAAAGTCAACCAAAGCTCAGTATTCCGCCTCAAAAGTTGACAAAGAGATGGTGGGCTGTTTTTTGGTTTGCCAGAAAATAAGGTGAGAATGTTGGCCGGCCAAAAAACTGGTTACTGATCGTTGGGTTAACAAACAGTTACCCCAATCTGTGTATGTGTAACCTCAAATAGAAGGTTTGACGGCTTGCGGATACACAAGGCCTTAATCAATGGTACGGCTAAGGTACCTTAAGACATGAGTGAAGGACTCCCATTGCTGGATCCCAGGCTTCCCAAGAAATTGAGACAAGTGACTGACTGCAAAAGCAATGTTGGGTTGAGTTGCAGTGCTCAAGTAACTGAGAGCCCAAACAGCGCTCCTGAAGTTCACACCAAGAGCATTGAAACAGTTGATTTTGGCAATGGTGGGCTTATTGAGTTGCTGGTTGGGAACCAGAGGCATGGCAACTGATTGAAACAAATGCATGTTATATAATTCCAGCAAAGAATCTACATTGTGCCATTGAGATAGTATGATGGCATCTGGTTGGTGAAGGATTTTGATACCAAGTAAAAGATAGAGGTGCCTAAATCTTTCATGTCAAACTCTTTGTTGATTTGAGATTTAAACATCAAGATATCTGATCCAAACACCGCGATATTGTTCGTGTGCACAAAGAGCCAGGTTGGTGAAGGAAGAGAACAATAGAAAACACAGGGGTCACATGCTGAGATGATGAACCCAATACCCACAAGCCACTGAGAAAAACAATTATACCAAGACAGAGGCGCTTGTTTTAAGCCATAGATAGCTTTGTGAAGTTTCAAACAAAATTGTCTTCAATCAACTTGAATGCCTTGAGGAATGGATAAGTGAACATCTTCTTGAAGCAATGCATTCAAGAAAGCCGTTCTGACATCCAACTGCTCAAATTTCAAATTATTTGCAGCAGCATGAGAGATAAGGGTTTGAAGAGAATTCAAGCGTTCTGTTGGAGCAAATGTCTTATTTTAGTCAACCCCATGTAGCTGCAAGAAACCCTGGGCACAAAGCCTTGCTTTGAACTCAGAAGAACCGCTTGATGTTTGCTTGACACAAAAAATGCATGTGGTCCCAGGATGCTACTGGGATGATTTTCTTTCTGGGAGGGAACAACCTCCCCTTTATATAGTAAAATGTGAGGGATTTTTGCTGGTGGGATGTCTGATTGAGGTATTTATGCTGGTGGGGCCTCTTCTTCTACGCTGCCTTCATGCATGGAGTGCATAAAGTGAGCTATTTCTGCTGGTGAGGTTATGTACTTAGACTGTGCCACAGATCATGTGCTGCACCTTGTGACCTAAAGTGAGCTATTTCTGCTGGTGAGAGTATGTACTTGGACTGACAGATCATGTGCTGCGTCTTGTGACCTAACAGTAAACTACATACTACTTCTATATATATACTATGTACTTATTATTCACTCTAATTCTTTGTAACTGTATAACTTTTGATTTAGCTGTGCAAAACCCTAACATAAATGGGTGAAATATAGATTAAATTTACTCTAGATTTCAATTATGCACTTATATTGCTACTATTTTAGCTTCTGAAAGATAATGAAAGAATATAATCCTGCATGATACTTGAAACAGGGTTTGGAATACCACAACACAAAACTGCTTGCTGAAAAATCATCCAAACTTCTGTTCTCATGTCTACCAATACTACATGATAAACTAATCCACCCTATTTGTAAAGCAAGAACTATACAAAGCTACATCATGTCAGCTGGTACCTATGGTGCTGAGTGGATTGGAATGAACCAAAGAAGAACAAGACTCATACAAAATGTGGTAGACAAAGCACTAAGGTTGGCCTATGGCTTTAAAACTTCTAACAGACAAATTAGCCCCCTACTGGCTACTATAGAGCTAGGCCTCAACCCATTATCCATCCACTGTACCAAACAGAGAGTACAACTCTGGCTCAAAGGGCCTTTGCTAACAACAGTCCTTAAGGATCTAATAAAACACCCCAACAAGGGAAGCATCACCAAAATATGGGCACAAAACACCAAAACTAACTTAACCACTCTGAAAAATGAGATAAAAAAGTATAATCCCCAACTCTCTACACTATGGGTAAGAAAACTAAGAGCTCTCCAAACAGTACTACATCCTAAATCCCCCCAACCCCAAGGGGCAGATGAACGACTCTCAGGCAAGGACTGGGAGCAGCAATGCCTAGTGGAGGATATACACACCCATTTACTCATAAAAGAAATAGAAAGGGAGAAAAAACGCTGTAAAGCTATTTTCCGCTACACAAAATTCTCCTTAGGATGCACTGCCAACTATATTAATACCTCACTCAATGTAGCATCAATACTGACTGGAGTAGGCTATCTCTCACAGCTCCAGATGAACTGTCTACAAACAGTTTTAGAAAGAGTGACATCACTAAATGCACTCAATATACCTCATAACTTAGATCCACTCCGCTGCCCATGCTGCAACGAGCTGTTTGACCCCAATTTTGAGGAATGGTCCCACATCCTCCTAAACTGTGATGCCTTAAAAAGCACCAGAAAGGAGACTATAGGACCTCTCATCCTTACCCTGATGGAATATCTAGAGGAATTTGATGAAGTAGACCAGAAACACCTCTACACCCTGCTACTAGGGGGTCTCCTCAGGGACAGGTACCCACATCAACCAATTGCATACCTGAAAGACGGTTCACACAACTTTGAATCCCCCAATTGTGGTGGGAAACAGTTAACTGCGTGGATAAATGGATATGGGCATATACCCCCCTTATATCCACCCAACTATAGTGAACATGGGTATGTACCTGTACGTAAATTCCTACAACAGGCAGTACCCAAATTTAAGAAGGCCCTATACCAAGATTGGCCAGACATTTCTCTGGAGGACTCTTCACCCAACCTGGAACTCTGTGACCTCAACAGAGATATCGTTGCACTGGAACTAACAGCTGTTAGCTCCTCTGATGACTTACCCAAGGCCAGGCCTAATGGTATGCCAAAATCCTCTCCACTAAACGGGATTGGATGATGGAAGGGGGTTATTTACCGGGTGAAAATCCCATGTGGTGAGTATTGGGGAGGTTTTCTCCTCAAATACGGCAATTGACCACTAATTTGCCAGGCAGTTATACTTTTCTCTGTCGCTCACTTTTGGAGCCAAATTCCTGCAAGGGAACTGGTGAACAAATTTTTCCTTCCATAAATTCTTTTGGCCATCTGCGCGTAGCGCAGATGACCAACAGAATCTGTACAAAAAAAAAAAAAAAAAAAATTGGCAGCCAACCCCTGTCCAATGTGTAAGGGTAGACCAGCTTATGGAATGGGAGGAGTCCTGCCAAAAGGCCCTGGACAACCTCCCTCACCAGAGATGTCATCCCAGGGGGTCTATGGTAAGCAAAAGAAAGGGGCAATTTCTCACCTGTAACATAGAGAAAGTGCCAATAATTTGTAAAATATATGCTCATGTGTTCTACCTCTCCGTGGTATCCCTAGATAACCTGCTATGTCAAACAGGTGAACTAAATGAACACTGGTAACTATAATAAATATCTCTCAAACCAGATATATACCCAACACAATAATTAATTTAAGAAAATAGGATAGCCTAACATTCTATACCAAAATTAACAATACAATAAAAAACTTTTCTTCTACCGGATATACCTGAAAGTGCTCTCTTACCGGCACACCCAGGAACCGCAAGTTTCTAAAAAAGAAAGATAAACAACCTCAGATAGTGCAAATAAGTTATGCAATGTTATCAAATAGACCGCCTCTCATACAACTCCCTTTCCACTAATATCTTACAGTTTGTTAAGTAAATTTTCAATAATTTCCCCTTCTCTTTCTTCTCATAAGTAACAGAACCTGACCTGGACTCCCAACCTCCAGAGACACATTTCTTCTTACCACACACTTATCTTCTCTACTTTCTTAACCTCTCAATCATGTATATCCAATACGTATACAACATTGTAAATATAAACTAACAAGAAATACAACATCCATTACCCTTGATATCTGACTATCACTAAACAACTACAAAGAGAAATAACCATATAGAGTTAGCACTCCCTAACAGAAGGTATATACAAAATACACTTTCACCTGGGACAGATGACACTATTTGACCACGCGACTGTACACGTCCACCACACCACACCTTCAAAAAGGTGCAGTGGTAACGTACAGACACCATGATTATACTCTGCAAACAACCCCATAATCAGCAAACCTAGAATAACAAGCACACAGGACATGTATGATCAGTCAACATCTGGAAGAACTGATACAACTTATACAACAACATACCTGATAGTCTTAGATGTGGACCAATCTGACCTTCATTACCCTCTCACCAGAAGATGAGCAAGGTAGATAGACATGAAGATATACAACCAGCCAACAATCTTCACAACACACCAATGATTACCAAACAGAACCTGCAAAAGGAAATGTATAAATCCTAATGTAACTCTGCACAACATCAAACCAAAAATAGACTTACCACTGATGAGGTCTCTAAAAAGATTACACACAAGTTGACTCCTCAACCCATCCACTATCTAGGCAAGCACCCCCTCTCCAGATGTGAACATATGTGGTTCCTCCAGCCACCTACACTGGACACCCACCTGAACACTAGCAACAACCCAGTTAAATGAGGGTCTGACCGCCAATCTGCCAGAAAACAGCAGAATAATCTCACACAACAGCTTATAACCTTGTAATCAGCCACACCTCACATGATGTATAAACCCTGCAAAGTTAAATACAACCACTTTAACAATGCCAACCATCACAAATACAAACATGATCTCTGACTCACCTAAGAATAAGAACACATAGATATTCACACCTTCTTTGCTGTTGACAGCAACCAGTGATGACACCTAGCTACACCTGACCGCAAAACAACACGCCAACAACCGCTAACACACTCACGTTGAAACATGATTCTACGTGGCATCACTCGCTATCAAATGCCTGCCAAAGAATGTATCTCTGATCAGCACACATGACAACTCAAATCCAGATATGCCCACTAACGCACATCCTGTCAAGCCAAACAATCTAAAAATCAAACATAATGGTGATACTGTCCCGAAATAACGGGGCAACAACCTAACTCATCATTACTAAGCTAGATTCCCCGGATTGTTACGTCCTACAGATCCTACCAGACATCTAATGAGCTAGAAAGCAGATCACAAGACAAACAGATCAGTCAAACATCAACAATACATCTGTTGGTTAGATAATATAGATGATCACACACACATCTATTGTCCACACCAAAACAAACCCAACCGATGCAACATCTCCTCTGACATAATACAAACATTCACCTTGTCATCTGATCTGAAACAAGGAGAGCAAACGTTATAAGTACCGCTACCACTGAGAGCCAAACACCCCTTGGATATTGTTAGAGACTAGGTTGTGATACCTGAGTGACAGCAAGGTGGATGGGCAACGGGGGTTAGAGGTAGATGGGGTTTGGGGGTTTAGTCTGTTTGCTACGCCGCATCATTTGTATTTAGTCTATGGCTTCCCGCGCCAATCCAGCCCTCTTCTCTTCTTCACCAAGTTGAGGGACTGAGACCGAGAGCTACCATCAGCTGACAGCCATTGCCGGGCACGCCATAGGTGAGTACAGCAATCAATACCGAGTTGAGGGACCGAGACCAAGAGCTACCGTGAGCTGACAGCCATTGCCGGGCACGCCATAGAGCTGTTGCGGATTCGCTCCTAACAGGTTAAAAGCCTGATCTACCACTTTATAGAATCTTGCGTCCGGGAACTCCTCGAGTCAACGAATGAATTTTGCGGCATTAGCAAACAATAGTGATTCAGATACTGAAGGATTGGTACACCCTGAAAGATTTCGACCATCACACAGGATGGACCACAACTCCAAACAAGTCTCCGCCTTACAGGCCCAATTTCGAGAAATGCAGAATGTTATGTGACAACAGGCAGAAATTATATCTGGCTTGACTGCTGCCGCTTGCGATCATCATCAATCAAATCAACCCCAACCAGTCCTAGGAAACTTGTTAGCCAACGAGGTTCTCAAACCATTCATAAAATCTCCTACCAAATTCTATAACGAGGTAAACCCAAGAAAACCTTGCCTCTCCTTCAATGGCGCCAATTACACCGAATGGGAGACCGCAATAGACAGAGCACTCCAACATGCTTTTGTTTGCGATAAATCCTTCCTAAACTATGACACGGATAATTTTTCAATGCTTGACTCGCTTCAGAACAAGGCCGTTGCAATGCTGATGCGCGGCACGCTTGACAATGCCTTTCTTTCTATAGTTGAGTCGCACGAATTATCCTCATCAAAGGGACTTTTTGATCTCTTAAAATCAAAATGTGAAAGATCTGGCCGACAACACAAAATCATCTTTGTCAAGAAAATCCTCAAATTTGCTAGTGAAAACTCCCCAGCTAGTGAATCTTGGCTCGCCCGTTTCTGCGCCATTATGACAGACGTTGAACGAACAAAAATGTCAGTCAACAAGATGGGCGGCCTCATTCTCCAATCCCTTGCGAAGGCTCCAGTAGGCACTGACGCGAAAAACTTCGAATACTCGATTAGTCAACCCTTAGACGACATGTCAACAACACCAACTTTTGGTCAAGTGACGACTGTAATCCAATCAGCACTCAGTAAAGTGACTAAGGGAAAATCGCTCTCTCCTGGAACGATCCCTTCAGACGTTGAGATGTCTGTTAATGCTATAATACACCGTCAACCCAATGAACGTTACGAACCGCCACACAAACGAGCTGGCAAAAATCACACCCAGCCTCCATTGCAGGGAAAATTCTCCTTGGAGAAGGCCACCTACTATCGGGGCAAAGGCCATTCCGACTCACTCATGGAAAAATTCGGTTATGCCTGCCTATACTGCAGAGAATTGGGCCATTGGTATTCAGACTGTAACTTATACTGGGAAGATGTCCGACACGGCCGTATAGCAGCACCTCCTCATAATCACAACAAAGAAGGCTCGAAATTCATCCCTCCCCCAAGAAAGATGGAAAATCGAAGCCACCATCCTCAACCCCACCAGGGACAACAATCTAACGGCCGCATCCAAAAGATTGAAATCCCCAATGCCAACAAAGGCACCATCTTACTTGATTCTGGGTCCACCATCAATGTGAGTGGTAAATCCTGTTACTTCTCCATTAAATCACGTTTGGACAAGCCCCTGACGATCTCTCTGGCAATATCAAAATACATTGCGCCCATCGAATTTGTTGGTTGTCTGACCATCCTAACTCCAACAGGGACGATGAAAATTGATGATGTTTATTTCTGCAAAGAAACAAAGGGATCGATCCTCTTGTTTGGAAGACTCATCAAAGATGGTTGGTCTTTCGTGCACAACAGAACGAATGCAATGCTTGTAGATACAATTGGGACCCAATTTCCCCTTAAGTTTACCAATCACTGCTGGAACGTTGATGTAATAGATGAACCTGCAATGTTAAATAACATATCACAAGTCCCATCCAATCAACTTGCCTTATGGCATGCTCAACTTGGAGACGCATCTGATGCAGTCGTGAGGCGTTTTATACGGAGATACCTTCCAGATCTCAAGCTACGCAAGAAACCCTTCTTCTGCGTTCAATGTGCACAATCAAAAGCAATGGACACAAAAGGTAACGGCACTGCATCCGACATCCCTAGAGACAAGCCAATGGATCTATGGATGACGGACGTGGCAGGACCTTTCACAACCAACATCAACGGCTGTCATTACCTGCTGACGTTCCGAGACCACACCAGTACCTATACGTTCTGTTCCGTGATGAAATCAAGGCAAGATGTCCCAAACAAGATCATGTCTTGGGTTCTGCATCTAAAGAACACGGTTGGCAGGACGCCATCTTACATTAGATGAGATAATGCGGCTGAATATGTAGGTAACCTTTGAGACCGTCTAGAGGAAGTCGGCACGGTTCTTTCTCCCATATCGCCATATCATCCACAACAGAACGGCAAGGCAGAAAGGGCCAACCAAACGTTTGGTGATATGGCCAGGACCATGCTCCACGACAGCAAGCTGCCAAAGATTTACTGGAGCTACGCTTATCTCACGGCGGCGTATATTCACAACCGGATCCTGAATTTGCGGGTGGACACCTCTCCCCTAGAATCCCTGTTTGGCAAACGGCCACTACCGAATGAATTGTACCCTTTCGGTGCACGGGCTATCGTACATGTGTCGAAAGAAATCAGAGATAGACTTGGTGACAAGCTTGACAAACAAGGTTGTGAATGCTTATTGCTTGGATATCCAAACGCAGGCTCAGGGTGGCTTTTCTACTCCCCCACTTTGAGACATGTGCTCCATTTGATGTCTGCCGTCTTCCCCAAGTACCAATCCCTGGAACTACAAGAAGCGCAAGAAGGCCCAGCACTTACACAAGGTGTTGACCCAGCTGAAGGAAGAGAATTGGACAACGTCGTGCGCCAAATCAAATTGGTCCTTGGAGGAGAGCCAACAAGAGAGATTGCTGATGAAGAGCTGAGGGTCATTGCGCAACTGCCTTCCGGTCCTGAACATTGACTTCCAAGCACGATCAGATTGGCTCTAGCGGGTGATAACTCTAGTAAATGGAAAGCGGCAGCACAGTACGAACTCAAAAACTTCAAGTCCTTAGGGGTTTGGGAACCGGTCAATCTGTATAAAGGCGTAAAGGCTCTAGGGGCTCGTTGGGTTTTTACAATAAAACATCTCGCAGACGGGACTATTGATAAATTCCGTGCCAGATACGTTGCGAAAGGTTTCAATCAAGTGATGGGCACCGACTGCAATGAGACTTATGCTCCTACAGCCTCGTTGCACACGCTACGTCTTCTTCTTTCCATCTCACTGAACAACAATTACCCCACAGCTTCTTTTGACATCAGCTCCGCCTACTTGTACAGTCCGATCGAGGAAGAAGTCTACGTTCAACCACCTGTTGAGATTTGTCCAGAATGGAAGGGTAAAATTATGCGATTAAAGAAGGCAATGTACGGTACTTGGCAAGCCGCACAATGCTGGTGGAAGTTCTTCAGCGAGCAGATGACACTATTTGGATTTACAGCTAGCGAGCTGGAGCCCTCATTGTACTATTGCAAGCGGGGCTCTGAATTCGTTGTCATCTGGCTACACGTGGATGATGGTTTTGCGATGGGATCATCACAGCAAGCACTGCAAGATTTGCATACGGAAATGTCCTCGAAGATGGAGGTGAAATGGTCTTCTTCAGTTGACAAAATTGTAGGGTTAAACATCAGCCATCAAGATCAAGAGATTGAGGTAAACAAACGTCTACTGGTGGATCAAATTCTGCAAGACTACACAAGGCCATATTTTCCCAGAAGAAGTACTCTTCCTGAAGAATCCCTGGAAATCAACTCAGGTGAAGCCGTTGACCCAACTGCATACAGATCTACGCATGGATCTTTGATGTACTTGTGTGGCGGCACCAGGCCGGATTTGTTTTACTCGGTCAACTTACTTTCCAGATACAGCGCGAATCCATCGAATGCTCACTGGAATGCTCTGGACATCTTGGTAGGTTACCTGAAGAGGACTCAAAATTTGGGGTTAATCATGAAAAAGGGGGACGGCGCAATGCAGCTCTGGTCAGACGCCAACTGGGGTGGGGAGCAAGAGCGGTCGACGTCTGGGTATTTGATCAAACATCAAGGGAACAGTATTGCTTGGGGTGCTAGGAGACAAACAGTGGTGGCGCTGTCAACCTGCGCAGCGGAGTATATTGCTTTGTCAGAGGGCTCCCAACAACTAGCCCACCTGCATAATATGCTGATTGACATTGATCAAATAATTCCTCTAGAAATCTACTGCAACAATGAAGCGGCTATTCTCATTGCTGGGGACAATGTGTCGAAAAAGAAAACCAAATATCTATCTCGCGCGTTTTACTTCATCAACGATTTCATACGGCAATACAACATCAAAATTTAATGGACCACGACACATGACCAACCAGCGGACATCTTCACCAAACGACTGGGACCAAACATCATCAAAAAAGCTCTTCAACGCATCAACCTGAAGGCGTCAAGTTCACACCCAAGGGAGGGGGTGTTAGAGACTAGGTTGTGATACCTGAGTGACAGCGAGGTGGATGGGCAACGGGGGTTAGAGGTAGATGGGGTTTGGGGGTTTAGTCTGTTTGCTATGCCGCATCATTTGTATTTAGTCTATGGCTGCCCGCACCGATCCGGCCCTCTTCTCTTCTTCACCGAGTTGAGGGACCAAGACCGAAAGCTACCGTGAGCTGACAGCCATTGCTGGGCACGCCATAGGTGAGTACAGCAATCAATACCGAGTTGAGGGACCAAGACCAAGAGCTACCGTGAGCTGACAGCCATCGCCGGGCACGCCATAGAGCTGTCGCGGATTCGCTCCTAACAGATATCCCCACATAGCACACAAAACCGTTAACTCACTCTTCACTTATCTAAAAAAGTCCACCAACAATAAGTGACCTTCACCCAAACCCCAGTAAACCCAGAAAGCAGCCTATACATTCTAACAGACAACCAAATGTGAGCTGACCATTACTACTATACCCCTAGTACAACTGAAACTAACCTGGTTTTTTGAATTACAACCCCATCCAACAAACGTACCTTCAGATAACCATGAACCCCACATCATCAGCCCCCGCAACCCCTGTCAAACAAAAAGAAACAGCAGCAGGCAAAGCAGAAGGCTTACCTGGAAGAACCCATTTGGACGCACCATCTGCCAACCAACCAACCAAGAAGTTGATGACATCTTTAGCTAAAGATCCCAACTCCAACATATCGATGATCCCCCACAACAACTCACCCTTTGACCCAAATACCGACAATGTCAAACCCAAGCTCCCTCGCAGCAGCGTCCTAGGCAATTCATGGGGCATTGCCAGGGCCAAACTCCTCCGTTGATCAACCCCACACATCCGCTTCCGCGCAACCCGGGATGGTTACGGTTGACACAATTGGGGATACCTTGAGAACCAAAAGGATCACAATATCACGATCATTATGATACGAGCCCTGGGTGATCACAGAAACAAAATATCTAAACCTGATATCTCACTCCAATCCGCTATAAAAGAACTGAAAATTGTACCTAAATTAGTCCAACAAGCGGAAGCCCACTTTGATTGGCCGAACACATATCTTGTCCATCTCACGCCATCAGATGCGCTCAAACCACCCAGCTTTGAGACACAATTGAGAGGTGTCTTCTACGGGACCAAAGGCAACAAATCAGCTTATTTATGGAACCTCATGCCCATAAACAAAGAAGAAGAAGCCCACTTTGTAGGCCGATACTTAAAATTCAGAGCCCACTTACCTGCCTGCGGTCCTCTCAACGCCAAAGACTCAGGAGAGGAAACCCTGTCCAAATATGCTCTACAAATCAACATGGGCTATAACAACGCCCCCCAATGGGAAGACGTTGAGTGCCTAAGAATCAAACATAACGGGGAGAAGATAAATGGGACGCTCACCTACAATGGCAACCTTACCTTCTTCATCCCTAAAATCCCCAAAGGTGAGATCCTGATGAGGCTATGGAGAAATCCAAACATCAATCACATCTACGGAAAGGTATGCGGGCATATGGTCCGCATTGAGCTCCTTTATCTTCATTAGTTAAACAATTCATCTCCCTTGCTTGAATGACAATAACACCTATAACACTTACCAGATTTATACCACAACCATACATACAATACCTCTTGTACATGACCCAATGTCCCAGGTATCCTATATAAATGAAAGAAACGAGTGAATCAGTTAAAAACCAACAAAACACTCCTTTAAACGGTGACTTTATCAATCACCATTGAATGAAATAATCTACTTACCTGATTCCATATCGAGATGTAATTGTGCCGAGGAATCATATATCTTATCAGAGGTAACTGATTGACATAAGAATCCTGGCTGTGGGGTAATGGGAATAAAGAAGAGGAATGTTACATAAGCTATCTATGCAAACCGGACTTACCTAAGTCTGGTCGGGCAAATGTCACTCATATCTGTGATATCCTCTACACAAAGCTTATGTGTACCCGGTACAAAACTGCGGCACAGCGGAGCTCTTATCACAATGTTAGGTTAACTCCCAACCACACAAGTAGGAGCCTGCCCAGAGGTGAAGCACTCCTCATGAGTCCTCCCCCCACCACCACCTTACACTAAACCGGCCTCACCCATCCCCACTGGTAAGCCCACACCCCCCCATCTCTCTTTAGAGCAACGCACGTACACTAACCGTATGCTCTAATACCCTCTCCCTCATTCTGAAGACGTTCAGTACCCCACCACTGTTAAATGTCCAAGAGTATCCTTTTGCTATTTACCGCAACCCCGGTACGCCAACTGGAACCATCTGGCACTCTATAAACCGTTCCGCCTATCATTCAGCTCTGGTTAAACCAACCTGGTAAGCCTGCTCAATTTACTGATCAGCATTAACATACCAAACGAGTAGACAGTATAACTACTAGAGGACCTAATCTCACCTCTCCCATCAGGCACAATCACCTAATGCCACAATCAATAAGCATCCCACCAATCCACCCCGGTCACCGCCTACTCCAAACATTACGTTTCCCAGACACTCAACCGATGTGCGGACTGAACATGTATCTTGGTTAGTAGACCAAACACTTACCCTTCCGTCTAGACAACCCACCTCTAACATCAATGTTTACTATCCCTATCAAGGCACCTCTACCGCTCCAAAGGAACTAGATATGTCACCGCTAAAAACCGTCCCCATGTACTCATGACGCTTCTGTGCATTGACACTCACATCCAAAAGAGATTGATGATTATGTATGCTATCAACATCACCATACGCAACCACAGACCAAGACATCTCTTATTGACAGGTAATGTCTCAAAACTCCCATAACCGCAAATAAGATACGTCTACATACCATGTAATTCCCTGTCACTTCAGCAACATTGAAATCGTCTTGTAAAGACTTCCGATTCTATACCCTGAACTCTACATACCAAAGACAACTTTGTCTACCTGTACGTGCATTGCATGCATAATCACAACCAGATGGGCAACTGGTATAAAAACCCGCAACCAACCACATGAAAGTACAACCAAACCTTATACTGATGTCTCCAATGGTGCTCTTTGACAGTGAAAACACGGAGGAGCATCCTGCTCTTAGGAGGGAGCCGTCCGCTAGCCCTAGGTGGCGTGACGTATCAGGAATGCCTGACACATGTCCAGGTCAGTATCCCATTCCAGAGCAGTTAGACCCGCTGATACTCAAGATACCACGCACAAGGCCTGGTCCAATGAGGAGGGTCTGGCCGTCATCTCCAGCTCCCTGCAGGAGAATGAAAAAGACGACCCAAGGCACGTACATGCCCCAGGATTTCGCCTGAGCCTGCTGGCCAAGGTACACAAACACACTATCAGGCAGGGGACCTCAGGATCTAAACCAAGCCTGAGATCATCCCTAAATGCTATTGGTTCAATACCCTGTAGATCTACACATATCTACCACACCCCTGTAAACTGCACTAGGTTAATTCTTACCAACACTGGTTCTCTTACGACTCCCCAGCTGTATACTGCATTAAAAAATGCATTAAAACACCACCCCCCCCACATGCAGGCATAATCAAAGTCAAACAAATCTTCCAACCTAATAGGAGGACTAGATTTGACCTCTGGGTTAAAAATGAGATAGCTGCAGGTCTGCAAAAAGCTCTCCAACTTGACTTTCAAGGACAACAACGACTTGCAGACCACATATTTGAGAACAAGATTCTGTGGACCCAATGCTTACACAAGGCATGCTACCACGTTATTGACTAACCCAATGGAAACCTTACAGAGATAGGGTTATACTCCCGCTAAACAAGGAAATACAACCACCCTCCATCTCATCACCTTGCAGATTCCTTACCTGAAACATCAATGGGACTACCTCCAAACTGGCAATGCTCAAAGATCTCCTCCAAACTAAAGAGGTCTCAGTTGCAGGAGTCCAAGAAAATCTACGAACTGTCTGCCAATATTTACCTGCCATAAAGAACTACAACCTCTTTGAAAAACCCAGCGAGCCAGGATTCAGGGGCCATTGCCTCTATGTTCACACCTCACTATCAACACATGAAATCAACACGGATATGAAACACCAGCTCATATATGTTAAAATATTTGGTCTTTCACAAACCAAACCTTGGCATGTTATCTCTGTCTACTTCCCCTCTGGCAATCTACGCAGAAGGAATAGAAAGGCAGTTATATGGGAGAAATTGTCCACCCTGCTAACAAACATCCTAACCCATGATCAATCCCCACTAATCACCCTAATGGGAGACTTCAACCAGGATGAAGCCGCAGTTCAGAAAATCATCTCTAGGGGATCTCTAAAAAGTTTTCTTCAGCTAAGCCTATGTAACAATCCATCTGCCACACACACACGACAGGTACAACACAAGGAGCAACGTTACATTGACCACTTCATCAACTCCCCCATGGCCCAACAATTTGCTCCACAAGCAATTGTAGACCAGATCACTACCGACATTAGTGACCACTGGCCCATCTTTCTCAAACACCACCCCATCCCCAAACCCACCAGTAACCAAACCAAATCTTGGAGCCGGAAATCCATTAAAGGTCATGGCTTTGACCTAGCGCTTTCTAATCGATGGGACTGTCTCAATACGGACAATATAAACACAGAGGAAGATCTCAATGCGGCAGCAACCAAATGGGTAGATATTCTTGACCAAACAGGAAGGGAACTCCAGATGCTGCGCACACCTAGAGAACAACGGATGTTAAACTTTGACAGAAACACCAAAGCAAAAATTGTACGCTCACAACAAACACATCAAGCCTTCAATAAAGCTACTGCAGCTAAAAACTTCTCACTAGCAAAACACCTAAAACTTGTGCTAAACATAAGAGCTGCTGAAGCAAAGAAAGCCATCAAACAATGCTCCAAAAAGCTGAAACAAAAACAAAGTCAGAAGATAAACAATCTTCTTGCCAATGAAGGAGCAGACTTTCACCGTCTACTCCAACAATCACAAGGTAAATCTCAATCCAATCAGGATAATGCACCCTGCTACAACTCAGAAGGTGAGCTTGTTATGGATCCAGTCAACATCCTACAGGCACGGGCCCAGTACTCTTCTGAACTAGCATCTGACCCCAACTACATCTCAAGGGACCCAGCCAAATGGTCCCATGTTACACCTTCCACAAATTCCATCCCCAAACTCCACATCTCAAGGACAATCAGCAAAGATGTAGACACCGGGGAGGACATAAGCCTTGAATCAGAACCCAAAACTGTTCTAGATGCAGATGCATTCATCATGGCAATAAGACAAATAAAGAGAAACACTGCCCCAGGAAAAAACGGAGTATTAGCTATACACCTCAAAAAGTTCCTAGAGGTCAAATGCCAACTCCAGGTTAGCAAGGAATGGGAGAACTGCCCCCAAAACCATTATGGCAACAACTCTTACCCAAAACCCCTTGACTACTCCACCACAGCCCTGGTCTCTCCCATCATCACTGCTGACACCACCTCTCAAACATCTCCTCAACATTATGCAAGGATGCTTGAAGCTGAAAACCCAACCTAAAGTCTGGAATGAGGAGGTCCTAATAACTCTCCCTAAACCTGGACAAGATTCCAAATACCTCAAAAACACCAGAGGTATCACACTGTCCTGCACTGAAGGAAAGCTTCTTCTTACCATCATTGCTTGAGAAATATCCTCCAAATTAGAATCCAAAGGCTTCTTCACAAAAGCCCAAGCTGGATTCAGAAAGGGACAAGAAGCTGTAGCTCACATTATCAGCTTAAACGAGATCATTAAAAGGAGACAAAATGCCTCTACCAATACCTTTGTTCTCTACATTGACTTCAAAAAAGCCTTTGACAAAGTTCCACATGAAGGGTTATGGGCCAAACTCCTACACATAGGGATACACCCTGACCTTATTACACTCATTAAAAAAGGGTATGACAACTCCACCATCCAATGCAGGATGGGGAATAATCTATCTACTCCCTTCACCAGGGAAATAGGAACACGCCAGGGCTGCCCCCTATCACCCCTACTGTTCATTATATTTGTCAATGATATTCTGGACAAAACAACTCAAGGCATCTCACTACCAGGATTGACCCAACTTGCAAAGGGCCTTCTGACAATACCCTTATATTTGCGGATACACACCAAGATATTACTACAATCTGTACAAAACTAGACCAATACTGTACTGATTGGCACTTTGCACTGGGACATGAGAAATGTGGTGTAGTCAAGTACAAATGGGATCTAACCAAGACTCACCACAACCATGTATATCCTCTCAAAGACAGTGAAATCATGACCGTCCCAACGTACAAGTATTTAGGCTGCATGAGCCACCCCAATACTCTTACACACCGGGAACCCTACCTCATTGAAGTAGAACATGCCAAATCCCTTTCCAGAAAGGCAGAAAAGGCCATGTTTATGTCCTTCCCCCTCCTATGCAACCATGACCTCCACGCTCTTACTAAAGCTAGACCATCCAAAAGTATATCATGGCCACCAAAACATATGGAGCCAAATGGATAGGAATGTGCCAGAAACGGACTCGTATCATCCAAACTGTTCTGGACAGAGCTGCCAAAATCAGCTTTGGGTTTAAGGAAACCAACAAAACCCTCAACACCCTCCTTCTCAGTCCTGAACCAGGAATCACCCCTCCATCTATTCACTGCACTTTACAGCGAATCCGTCTATGGAATAAAAGCCCCCATTTAGGGACTATCCTTAAAGACCTAGCTCTCCAAAACTACCACCACAAAGGTGGCTCTTGGGCTAGAAACACAGTTACAGGAATCAGAAAACTGGAAAACCAACTCCAGGAACTAGACCTCCCTACAACTAATGACCAAAGGCACACTTTGAACTGGATACTCAAAATGAGAAACCTTAAGTCTCTCTGAAACCCTAAATCCCCCTCACCACTAGGGTCTAATGAGAAGGTCACCTCCAAACAATGGGATCAGTTCAAACAAATTGAATCCTTTCACACATTACTACTGGAGAAAGAGATTCGCCGCAAAGGGAAACAAAGCCAATCAGTTGCACGCTATTATACATTTGGCCTGGGACAAACAGCCAACTTTTTCTCTACATCCCTAATAATACCAGGACTTATCAGAGGTATAAACTATCTCTGTCTGCTCCGCATGAATGCGCTGCCAACCCTCTCCAAAAGGCTGGTAGCCCTCAAAGCCCAAAGAAAACCCCACAACCTCTCAGAGGACACCTGTCCACTCTGTAAAGGTAACATAAGGGACTCAGGATCTGAAGAGTGGTGCCACATTCTTCTCTCCTGCCCAATTCTTGCTCAAGTAAGGTCCAAGACTATTGGGGGGTCTATTCTCTATCTTATTGAGGAATTAGATACCTCCCTGAAACCATTGGAAGACAAACACATATTTGTACTGTTGTTAGGAGGACTCCTCCAATCCCACTGTGAGGACCCACCCAACAACAAATGCTCTGAGGAAATACACTACCTCAGCCCAGGCCTTACCAACTGGGTAAATGGCTATGCCCATATACCTCAAACACTTTGGGGAACACGGCTATGTACCTATTGCTTCCCTCCCACAGGAAGCGGTACCAGCCTTCAGGACGGTTCTTTATGAGGAGGGAAACCTCCATGACGGAATACTTGACACCAAGACAGATGGATTGCAGAACGCTGATACTTTTGAGATACTCCTAAATGAAACCTTGATGCCCAATAGAGAGACTTTTGACAGAGGGAATGTTCTGTTGCGGAATGCGGATAGCTCTGCAATCAACGTACAGAACCAAAATACGGCCAAGCCTAACGGTATGCCAAAACCCCACCCTTTGATGGGTATGGGGTGACAGATGGAGGCTGGGGGTTATTTACCGGGTAGGAATCCCGTGTGGTGAGCATATTTTGGCCGCAATGGCAACATAATGATAGAGTGACTTTGATCAAACACACTCTAGGCAGTTTTGGACGGATTATGTTCCTTTCCTGTCGCTCATTTTTGGACGTCTACCTGTTACTCTAGGGTAGAATGGCAAATGTTTCCTCCTAAAAATTTCTTCTAATCCTCAGCGCTTTGCGCTGAGGACGAGATGAATCCGTACAAAAAAAAAAAAAAACGGGCACGTTCAAGGAATTGGTTTGGGGGGCCTAGGGTGTTGTTGTTGTTGTCAGCAGATTGGTCAAAGATTGCCATGGAATGCTTGAGATTGTCTAGGTAGTTGAGAATCCAAACCCCCTGAATTGTGGGATTGGCACCTTTATTTTTAGTCTCAACAGAAGTGTCAGCTTTCTGCACGCTACTCCACTTGTTGTGGCGTGTACAGTAAGGACTACAGAATTATTTTACACTTAATAGGTGAAATAAGGCAATTTCCAATAAGAACAATTACTTAAGTGTTTATAACAACACTATGTATAAAAAAAACAGGTTATAACCCTGCTGCCAAAACTTCTATTAAGGGATTTAAATCCTAGAAGGGCTAACCAGATTGATACACGGTTCTTCCAATCCAATTAAAGGTATTTAATTGATTGGGGGGGAGTTGGTTGAGGAATTTTAACTAATTAAGATAGTATATAAATAAAGGCCAGTCCTCCTTACTTACAGGAGAAGGTGAGCGCCTTTGTAGCTTATAATAAGTTATCTAGTGTGTGTTAAAATTGATGGGGGGAGGATGTCTTCAATTTGGTGAAGAAACCTCCTCCTTAAATATTTTGTATTAATCCCTCTGCAATTTATTTGACAGTGGGGATTGGGGCAATGTTTACAGGTGAATATGATCAGCCTGTTTGTGGTAAGAAGTAGAATATGGTGTCATTTTTAATTACAATGATGCCATATTTATTTCACATTAATTAAATTAATTTAATGTCTATTTTTCTTAATTAAACTAAATATTATTTAATCACATGTACATGTAACTTCCTTTGAGGTTAGTGCTTGAAAAAGCGCTTGCTCTGGAGAGTAAAACATGTGGGAATTAATTTATAAGTGACAAGTCTATAGCCCCCAATTTTGGGAAGCTCGATGGTGACTTCTGACACGGATCAACGCCGATCCGCGATCCGTGTCATGCAACCTAACGGGCCGCCGACGTGACCGTTAGGTGCATGTATCGATGCAGTAGAAATGGTGCATGGTTTGTTTGGCTCCAGGAGCCTATTTTTTTAGTTTTATAGTAGATTATTGCATAATTATTATACTTTACATAAAGATTTACCTTTATTTATGTATAATTTTATACTATAAATTACTATGGGTTAATCTTGGATCTTCCAGGATTTTCAAGAAGAAAACTATGCCATAAATGGTTCTTTATCCATTTATTGCATGTTTGAAAATTAATTTTCCAAAGATTTTCATTAATTAAATTCTAACTTAATTTTAGTAAAAAAGAGATATAATTTAAATAAATGATTTTTATTGAATGTGGTCATGAGTGTAGCTTGAACTCAGGTCCTTATGTTATTAAAGGTTATTACTGAGCCAGTCTCTAACTGTTGGACTATTATACCATTTGATAGAATGATCAGGTCTGATTTCCCTTCTGTTCAGACTATAAAAAATAATAATAATAAAATAAAGAATAATAATAATTATTCAAGATTGCAGTTTCAAAGTATTACATGTTACATGATACATGTAATATCTTGGTGGCTGACAAGAATGTCCACCTTATGTCTTTTGTTTCAAAAGAAATTATTAAAACACAAACACATAACAAAGAATCTACATATAACTTTAAAGTATAAAGGAAACTTAGAGTATTATTTTAGATCCTGAATCTACAGGTAAATTAAGCTAGGGTGACTCAGCAAAAGCACCCCGTAATTATTACTCCTTCATATCCCTTCACAAGGCCTTCAGGATTGTATATCACTTGAAGATCTACATGCAACTTAAATATATGCTAGTAGACTATGTAAATAAGGTTAATAGAGCTTGGGTATGATGCATGAATAAAGTTTGCATCATCCACCAGGAAAAAAAAACCAGTGGAACCTCCATGGAGGTGACTTCTATATCCCACACTTATCCCACCTATATCTACTATGTATCCTTGGTGTGCACCAATGTTATCTCCATGCCTATCTATTATGTATTACAAATGTATAATGATAAATCAGAGGAGTTTTCAAAAAAAAAATCAAAAGATCCAATTGTTTTTATAGAAATTTCTGAGGCAAGAAATTCTTTTTATTACAACCAATGTTTAGTCAATGACAGCTCATAACAAAATCAAAAAAATTATAATTTGTGAAATGGAGACTATAGTTTGAGCTTGGATGGAAATTATATCCAACCATGGTTTATCTATTGCTACAGTTCTTGGAAAACATGACCATAGAACTCTGAAATAAGCCAGTTATATTTTAAAAGTGCATACATCACCCCAGGAGATCCACCCCACTGCCAACACCTTGGAAGCTGAATTTCTGATATGCAAAAGCTTCAAAATCCAAAAAAACCTCAAGTAGCTTGATCAAGTTAAATTCAGGGTTTCAAAAATATTCTTTACAACATGGCTAACATGAACTCCTTGTGGTTTTCAACTCTGGTAAAATTGTTGCACAGTCATTTAACCACAACTAATATTGTATTTTGTATAAATTTGATATTTTGGGATTAAACCTGGAAATAAAACCAATCTTAATAATCAAATGGAAGGAAACAACATGATTCATTATAAGCCATTTATTGCAAAATTTAAGTTGAAAAATTCAACTTTTCCTGTTGAAAAGGAACAAAATTCTTGTTCCATACCCTTTGTCTATGTTGAAACCTTGCATTGGTAAGAATGATTCTTTTGTACCCATAATCTATTCAATTTGAAGCCAATATGGCATTGGTTTCCCCAATTTTTTACTTCCTCCATGTTCACAAGTTTCAGAAAAACAGTGATATCATATTCTTTTTCCTTCATCAGATTATTTGTAATTATTGAAATTGCAAGTTGAACTAAGAACACAAGCTTGAAAATCTCCTATCAAAAAGAATCTATGGAACGTGGGCCTTGAATTCTGCAAAAAATCAACAAAAGATTATTCCATTAATTTTGGTGCCACATTGCACATTCATAAATATGGTATATAGATTTTTCTAAAATCAAATTGAATGCCCTAGTTGGAATCAGGAAACACTTTCCAGGTGTAGGATCATTTTTTCCCCCACATATATTAATATCAATTTGAGAATCACCATTTTAACCATTTTATATAGACTATATCTTCATTTCTGTCTCACACATTTCAACCTAACACATAATTAATTTAGACACAACAAGATGTCAGGTGTGGGGATCAATTTCTTTTTGATTCTCTCTTCAAATCTTTTAAATATCCACAAAAACAGCTTAAGTCATTTCTTGGAAGCTTCCTGCATGGAAAAGCCCTCTGGGTATCAAATCTCCTGTATAATTTTGTGTTTTTGTTGAAATATGTATACCATCCTGTTTCTGTGTTACTGCTCTCAATCCTAGATTATCCTTAGATTAGACTTTAGATGATTTCAAAAACCATGTCAAGTCCTCCGGTAAGTTATGCAAAATTACTGAGAAAGAGCAAGAAATTGAAAATCATGATGATTGGCTTGATGATATATTTCTTACCCAATCTCTTACCATTTAATTCTGGAAGCCTTCTGAGCTCACCTCCTATCATCACACTCTTTGTTTCCAAACTAAGACCAAGATTACTTATTATCAAAGAATGGTTGACATGGAACCTGGTTTGCGTCAAAAAGACTCCAGTAAACTGCTGATGAAAAATCAAAGGATTTAAGGATACTCATTTCCTAGGAAGAGCACCTCAACATAATCTGTATTAAAAGATGTATCACTTTGGGCAAAGGTAAGGTGACATCTTGTAATACCAAGTTACCATTTTTAACATATATGTGATGTCTATTTAGAACTGAATGAAAGAACCTGGAACCTTATATCTTTCCCTGTATCTATCCCTACAAAGAAGGATCAATTGACAGGTGAAGAAAAAAACAAGGACACCATAGAAATTGTGAAGGCATCAAGAAGGTACCACTGATCCCTTGGATACTTCTAGTACCTTGAAGCAGACTCAAATATTAATTCACTGTAGCCAGTGACCATTTTTTTTCCCCAGCTCTTGTATTTATAGATTACCTTTTCGCTTCCATCTGTCATTTTATAATATCAACTTTGGTTAGAAATGATGCACATGATTTGAAAAATCTCATTCTTTTCCATGAATAATCAATAAATTTGGGATTCAAACCAAACAAATTTTGCCATATCCTATGATCTTATGTCAAACCCCAATCTTAATTACCCAATTACTCATAAGCCGGCCAGGCTTTTCTGTTGTAGATTAAGCCCGCCGGGCTTAAACAGAAATCTTGATTTTCTTGTTTTCCTGCGCATACAATATTTTTTTAGTTCATGCATCCTTAAGCCGGCCGGGCTTAATATCAATGAATTTTGAGTTAAAACCACAAACTTTTGATGTCTTCTATTATTTTATGCAGGACCCAATCATACTTACCTAGTGACGCACGAGCCCACCAGGAATATCTGTTTTCGATTAAGCCCGCCGGGCTTAAAAAACACCCCTGTGCTTCCTTGTTGCCCTAAAATCAAAGTCTTTAGTCCAAGCATCTTAAGCCCGCGGGCTTAATATCAATCAATCTGGATTCAAAAAAAAAAATTGTCCAGATTCTATGATTTTACATGTTTCCCAAAACTTACTTAATGGGTGAGACATAAAACTGCCAGGCTTTTCTGATTAGATTAAGCCCGCCGGGCTTACATACTAACTGAGCTTGTCATTTTTGGCCTGACCCTGATTATTTTTGGTCCAACCATCCTTAGCCCATGAAGCTCCAGCTCATATTTTAATTTTATGGCTACAGTACAAGTGGCAATGTTCAGGTCTTCCAGGAAGGAATTTTTCAAGCGATATTTATCAAGGGAAAATAAAGAGGATGTGGACAGGAATTCTGGGTACTAAAACCTGAGTCAGGGACAAAGAAAAAAAGAAAATACAGTCTGCTAGGTTGCTGGCAGAAAAGTACTCATCCAACAAGAAGGATTGACCTTGAGGAAATGCACATAGATGAACAGATATTTGTTATTTCTATATAAACATTAGGTTTGAAATTTTTCAGCTTGCTACTAGTTCAGAGACAACCTGACTAGAACAATAAATAAAGTATAATTAATTAATAAAAAATACATATGAAAGAGACATTATTACATAAGTATAATGTAACATAATTATAATAAACATAAGAAAAGATAATATCTTAAAAATATAAACATTATTAAGTAGTAATAATGCTATAAACAAATATAATAATAAATTAATAATAAAATAAAATAATAACTCATGAACCTTTGAGATAAGTGAGAAAATTATTTCTTATCCTGAAAGAGCAAGTAAATAACCTAGGGTACCTCAGCCAAGTACCCTAGAAAACTTACTCCTTCTAATAATAAAATTAACTTAAAGAATACTCCTACTAAGCGCTAAAATACCTACTAGGTATGAACATATGTTATATGAGAGTATTCTAATAAGTAGAAGTCCTCACAATCGGGATAATTACTTAAATAAACTATGTAATTATCCTTTAAACACATAAATAAAATATTAATAACATTTGACATAAATACTCACGCTGTTTTATAGTCTTGTATTATTGTTAACTTATACAAATACATACAGTATAAGTTAAATAATGTCATAACACATGAAAAGAAAACGAAACAGGGGATAAAGAAAACATCAGAATACTTCAAACAGTCTAGAAAAAACTTGCACAAATAAAATAAATAACAAGCTTATTTAATCACGGGAAAATAATATAATAACTTGACACTTTTTCCCATGATTTTTGCTGTCAAATAATTGAATGGAGAGCTGTAAAGCGCCCCTCCATGTAAGTATGACAAGAAATCTCATTTTTTTTACAGAACCTCACATATGAAAATAACCAAATTGAACAGGCAATATAGATTCTGTAACTATAATTGATTATTCTTTTTTTTCTATTGATCCCAAGTGATCAATACATGTTGTACAT